>JAVSBS010029150.1:2764-15279 GCA_033124195.1 Coracias cyanogaster | reverse complement strand
GAGGGCAAGAGGCCATGTTGTGTTGGCTTTGATGGTCTAACACTCGTGCTGGTGCTGGCACTAAAGGTTGAGGTTTAGTGCATTTTTTCCGGACTGAAAAAATAGGTTCAGTTTTTGCAAATGAGACAATTCAAAATACCCATCTGCTCCGAGAAGACCCCCAGGACCCTGCAAACTCACTTCTTGTAGTGAAACTGGCTCTTTTACTGGTTAATGAGAAAATTTAGGGGAACAAATGCCAGTCTCCAAGTTCACAGCAGTAATCCTGTTGCTTGCAATGAGGAGAAGAAGTCAAGGCCTGATTCTGCAGTCACGTGTTTGCTGAGCAGAGGCTTCAGCACGCCAGGGTGAGGTCTCGGTGCACTGGGTTTATTACTTTGTCAAAAATAATACATAACATCTTTAATGCGAAGTGGGACAAACTTATCTCTCATGGCTGCATAAAGAATTAAAGTTTAATGATACTTGCCAAGATAAAAATAACAAAGTCCATTTGTAATGCAGGCACTCCTTTTTCTAGCTGATGTTTTTATCTCTTTTTGTTTCTCAAATTCCCCAAACCAGTCATTCTCGGTAAATGTCCAAACCACTGTGGTTTCATTATATTTACAAATACATAAATTATCAAATGCATAGGCAAAAAAGTTGTCCTTTATAATGATGATGGAGAGAAAGGAATATTTTTGAAGAAGTTACCTTTATAAAGCAGGACATATTCTTTTCAGACATAGTCATCCAAAACCCAGAAAAATGATGGTACAGGTAATCTTCTACTGGTAACAAACTTCCACTTTGGCGATGCACTTCTCATGTGACACTTCCAAACTCTAGTGATAATCTCCTTCATTTGTTTTGCGGTATTTTAAGAGCATGTATTTCAGGGAGGCAATAAACCCAAAGCAGAGTAGTTTTTACACAGGTGCTTGAAAATTTTTGTAATCATATGTAAACTATCATGAGCTTTTATCATACATTGGACTAACAGGGCATAGCAATAGATTTTGTTCATATGGCCTCTTTCATCTTGGTAGCTCTCAAGAGACCTTATCAAAGGAACCAAGTCATAAGCACTTTTTCTTTGGAAGGATTCCTCCTGCCACCATTGTGGTGCAGAGCTGCCTGAACGCAGCAATGCGGCTGTTTCGCAGTGTTCTGCCCCGCGAGGATGAGAAGAGTGCCACAGCCTGTTCAAAATACCAGGAGGATTTAGACAGGCGATCGAGTCTTCCAACCTGGAAGTCTGCCAGGACATCAGGCTTAAATTCTCAACTCGTGTAAAAATTGCTGGGTAATCTTTAGCTCCTGCAGAGGACCAGCAATATAAAAATGCCTGTAATTTTTATTATCAAATAATTACAGACTACCTGCTGGGCAAAGCACGTGGAGGGGGACAAATGATTGCAAATAGCCTGTAATTCCAGCAGAATTATGTGGCCTGATTTATGCATTCAAACTGAATATAAGCTGTTCCTACTCTGATTCAGGAGCACTTTACTCACAGTGCCGTAAATACTAACACAGCTGCAGGGGAACTGGGAACCAGACCAAGGTGTTTTTACATTAGCTATGCTTCACTTGCCTGGCACCTTGTGCAATATTCATTCCTGTGCAAAACAGGTACAGAGTATTTGAACTCAGAATCATGCACTCTTGTCAGCAACACAGGGCAACGAGTTGCCTAGCCCCCGAAGGCCAAATATTTTCTCTTCCCCTTGCCAGACTAGCAAGCAACCACACATGAGGCAGCAGGCCAGGAAAGCAAAGATTAATAAGCCAACAGCTCTGAAAATACTGTTTGTCTGAAGAAAGGGATCCTCTGAGTAGATACTCGGGTCCCTAAAATGCCATGCCCATGAGCCGTAGCAACTCTGCTTCTGAAGTTCAGTCTGTAGAGGTAGTACCAAGGGATATAATGTTTGCAGAGCTGAAAATCCTGGGTGATCTGAAAGTGCTCAGTATGAGCATGCACAACAAATGTTTACCCTGTGGAACCACTTGTACTCCATTTCAATTTCGGGGGTGTATCTTAGGGGGCTATGGGAATTAGTATGCCTTAACAGCTTTCTAGGGTACCCTATATGTTTAGGCACAAGACTACTGCAAAAACGTTAGTGAAAGTACAATATTAAAAAAGATCTTAACATTCAGATTCTGTTTTCTTCCAGGTAATTTCAGGTGCTATGGATGGTCACCTGTAAAATGTTGTTCTGCGTCGGGGTAGAGGTTAAAGGCATAGCCAACATCTTCCTCAGTGCCTGTGAATGACTTCTAATCTACAACTTCTTCTGTCAAGTCTCAGGCAAGAATAGATGGAGTTGAATAATAAATCCTGTTTTGGGGGTCTTGTGGGAGAAGAGCTTTGCATCCCTCATGGCAAGAACTTCATTGAATCTCACTGGGAAACTCTGAAGGGAGCTATATACATTTAACGCGCTTTGACTCAACAACAGATGGACCATGATACAGAGTTGGCAGGTGAGGACAGAAAAAAAGATATAAAAAATAAACAAGCCTGGAAAGGATTCTTGAATTTCTCAGAAAAAAAAACAAATATGGGGTGCAGACTCTATTTCTTTCACTCTTCAATAAAAACAGTTAATATGTGCAGAGGATTCATCATCAGAAATACAACACACAGAGCTTTTATTCATTAACTCTCCTACCATGGCCAAAGGAAGAAAGCTGTGTCTTTCTCACGGGGACACCGACGACAGGGATGATACGTTTTGCTCAAACAAGTAAACGGCGTCATCAGGGCCCCTCTCGGGACATCTCCCCACTATAATGTGCAGTGGTGAGTACCCTTTTTTTCTCAGTTCAGCATAGAACAATACTTCCCTGCCGTGCAATAGACTGTAGTATTGCCACGCTCTTCACCATTAGTAAAGGTAACATGGTCCTCCTTTATCGCCTCTCATTTCTTATACTACCCTGATCTCAAGCAGGTAATTTCCTCTTGCTTTTTCATGATTGGCCGCAGCCTATTCGGACTCTGCTGTTTGAGGCTGCTGGTGGGTAAAGAGAGATCGGTGCTGGTTTGGTTGTCTTTATCAGCCACCTGGGACAAGCGCCTTCCGACAGTGATGCAGTGAAGGAAATATCACCTTCCTCTCGCTGTTACTCTGTGCTATTCACTGAGAAGTAGCATTTAAAAAAATATTGCAGAGTCATACAGCGCATACCTGGGGCACTTTACAGACTAACAACAGGAAAATGTGAATAAACCTTCCAGGTATCTGGCTCAGTGTATGTATTTATATGCTAAAAAGCAGTGGAGTATTATTTACATGCTTAGCTGGGGTTTGTCCTTTCTAGAGAAGTCTGGACTGCTACCTGTTGTACTTGGCTCATGATGATTTAAATAAGAATTTATAGACCCTAAACCATCTGCAAAATGTCCCAGTTCTTCAAGGCCAATGTAAATGCAATGAGGGGGGAAAACCACAGAAAGAAAAGGTTAACAAGGTTTCTCCTTGCCTCCCCCTTGGCACATTTTATAATTAACTTCATAATGTCTGAGAGCGAAGGTTTGAAGCAGATAAAGCTCCCACATCCTTGGAGATAATCATAACACTTTGTGTAGCACATTACACCAGAAGCACCTTTGTTTGGTTTCATTACACTGCAAGTTGTTGAGAATATGTGCACTGCAGGGCACTGTGGAGCGCTGGCTTCACATCTCAACATGAAAGCAGCTTACTGTGATTTATGTCATCACGCTAATCAGGAGTGCACATTAATTCAAGGTCTCTTTTGGGTCTAGGGGAAGACGAAAGAATAAAAAATGAGCCAGCTTTCTATCTGCTGCAAGGTGTCACTATTTTCCAAAGCGTGAGGGAATTAAGCGTGTCATTAGTTTTTACAGACACTTTAGAAGGCAGCTAGAGGAGAGATCTCACTGCTTGCTGCAGTGAGGGCCACAGGCGACAGAACCTTCTTCTGCCCCTAGACTCTATCAGCATTAAGGAAATTTAAATAGATCTTGAAACTCTAGCCCACGTTTTCTTGTGAATGACAGATCCTTCCTGCCCTTAGTCCACCACATTTCTCCAAGCCTGAAAACTGACGCTTCCTTCTTAACAGCAAAAAGTGGGAAAGACGTTTGTGGTCTGGTGGTTACACCATGGGGTTGGAAAGCAGAAGAAGTGTTGTTTCACATCTGGGCCAAGTTTCTTGTTCACCATGGACTTGATCCTGCCAGATACTGAGCACCCATTGATTTTTCAAGGCCAAGCCCTCACACAATTCATGTGAGTCCAAGTTCTTGTTCCAAAGCAAAAACTGGGCCTGTATTCAAAAAAATCGGTGCTGATTCTGTGGTTACGCTGCTTCCTTCACAATCCCAGCAGCCCAGCATTAATTTCCATTCTTTCTTCTAGTGGCGTGAGAGCTGGGACAGTCATGCTCCAACACTTGACACCTCCAAAGCCCTGATTCCTCATTAAAATTTCATTTTACTCCTCTCTAGAGTTTAGCTTTTTCAGATTAGTGGGAGGTCCTGTTCTCTTCTGTTTCTGCCCATACCCAGGAAGGGAGAAGAATAACAATCTGGAAATAAATGGCTTTTATTCTTATGAATTGCAAAATCACCACTAGCTCTGACATTCGCTAGAGGAGAAGCTACTACAGAACAGACATAGTCTGTACTGAGACTAGTTGCTTCAGGGCAGCACGTGGCTTAGAAACAGCAAAGCATAATCATATATCTAGCCTGATTGCTGGGCGAGTAATCAAACTTCCTCAAGGTTTGTTAGTGTTCACTTGTAGGAATTTAGGTTCTAGCATCTTATAAATACGTTAGATGTGTGATTTTATGTATGTTTTCCATGGACCATGTGGTGACTGTGAACTAATTCTAAGGTTCTGCAAAAAATAACCAAGAAAAGCAGGTCTATTGTCAGTGAATCCATGGGGGTCCATGAGTCCAAAAAGACTGGAAACCACCACTGAGATCAATGGGTGGATTATTTAGATTGGATATGGCCCCCTTTTTTGCATCCTTACATGTAATCCAACGTTCAGTGTAAGATTTCAATGTAAGAAGTGCCAACCGCACCACAGCAGGCAGAAAACTGCACAGATCTGTCTGCCTCCAAAGGTCCCTGGCTCCAAGTATGGCCTCTGCCGTTCTGCAGAGACAGAGAAAACAAAAGGGAACTTGGGCCATCAGTAAAGAAGGTAAAATAACTGTATCTTTGTTCAGTGACTGTAGTAACCGTAAACAGCTGTTAAAACAGATTGGAGCATGTTAAAAATCCAAGCTTTTCTGTGGTCCCTAGTCCATGGCTGTTATAATAAGGCTTGTTTTCTCCTCATTAAAACAATCATTTACTCTTTACGTTTAGGAAGATAAATGTTCTCAAGGCACATAATGATATCAGCAAAGATAAATTATGAAGGCCACCCACCAAATTCGTGCTACTGTGAGGAACGCATCGTAAATCGTGGCAGCAGACACATGTCTACTGCAGAAGCAGTGTTACTATGCACCTGCTCACGGCTTCAGACCAGCTCCTTGCATGTTCTATTCTTGCAAAGCATGAGAATAATCTTTACAGGAGTCTGCAAATAGCTGCCAAGACTGGTGCCCTGTTCAGGAAAGCACTTAATCACTTACTTAATTCATGCTCTACCCAAAAAGTATTTAAGGATATGAACATTAGTTCAAGCCTTACACGTGGAGTATCCTTATATGGCCAAAACCATTATTCCGCTCCGTGCATTTCTTCTGGTTTATATATGTGCACTTTCCCTGCCACTGTTCAAATGCATTGCAAAATGTTTTCAAAGCTTTTTTTTTTGAAGGTAGAAGGAAACGATGGAATGAGGGATGTCTTTTGAGTGCCTTGGATAATATAGCATACGTTCATCTGCAAGTGCCCCATGGGTACCTGGCGGCTCCTTGTGCTTGCCAGTACGTCTCGTTGCACAAACCCTCCTTGCTGCCCCCTAACAACCACCAACTGTCCCAAACTGCTGACCTATTAACCAAGCAAACTCTGCTAAATATTGCCATGTGTAAGTGTACTGCTATTTTTCTAATTGCTAAAAACATGTCCTTCCTGCATTCAATGGCCTCTAGAAGAGATTGTTAACATCTGGGTATTGAGCACAACAGAGGCTTTAAACTTAAAGGAACATTGTCCAGGTTAGCCAGTGAATTTGGCCAAATGTATTTTTTTATAGATGATTCTTTTAATGTTACTGATGTTACATTTGAAACCATGAATCAATGACTCTCATGAGGACTAAGTCAGCAGAGAGCACAGTTCATTATAAAAAGAATAGACCTGAAAGAAGGAGGATGTACCCTCAGACAGGTGATGATGGATTGTGACTGGAGGTACAGCCTTCTACTGGGGCAATGGGGGAGGACAAAACCTGTCTGTATTTTCTAATATGGTGGGGTGGAATAGCTGTGAGTCTTATGATCCAGAAAGTCCCAGTTGCTCCCAGCTATTTAGGGATCAGGGTCTGAAGAGTACTCCAGACTGTACTTTGCCTGTGGCTTCAGCAGTGAGGGAGTCCATCTTACATACGGCTGTAATAATTTTGAAAACCTAATTTTATTTTCCACCACTAAAAAGCAAGAGGCTTTTTCCTCCTACTTTTTGCTTGCTGTGGAGGACAAGTCATTTTTATTCTTGTTTCTAGACAGCTTTAATTCCTGCCGTTGTGAACTGGTTTGCTGTTACAGCGTTTGTATTTTAAGCATGAAAAATAGATGTCTAGACCCAGTAGTGTTGGGGAGAGAGATTTCTTTGGTATTTGAACTGTAAATACGGAAAATTTCCCCTCATCTTGTATTTTGTAAAGCTTTGTTTTTACAAAAGTGTCTAATCTTAAATCAAACTGCATCTCTGTTTAGTTATACCAGTCCTTCAGAGCCAATACAGTCTATCACATCAGTGACAGTTTAGGTATTCCAAAAATAAGATGATATAAATCTGAGCTCCGTACCAATATGTCCCAAAATCTTAGGGATAAAGCGGAGATACTCCACATTTACAGAAGCACGATTTAAACCGCAGTATAGAATCATAGAATCTCTGTGAGTTGCATGTGTGCTCTATTGTCTATTGCCTGATATTGTCAGGCTCAAGAGTCAGGCTTTCTGTGATTTTCAGTGCCAGCCTTCCCCTTTTTCTGTGTCACCACTGCAGTGTCACAGTACCCAGCTGCCTGATGGCACAGATGCTGAGAAATCACAGCTACACAAATGTTGGAACTACCTCACGATGCCAGCAGCAGGAGCCTGCAGCCGCAGATGTGCTCAGCACAGAGGGGAGACAGAGACCTGCACCGAGACCCCAGCTCTGCGAGTAACTGCCCAGCCTGAAATGCAGAGCTGAGAGGGGGACCCTTAATCCTCGGAAAACAGAAAGTGCAATTGATTCTTTTCACTTAGAAGCATGACTGGTGTTACATTTCTTGCACTGGACAAGGGTGGTCCAGATGTCCATGACAGATTTTTGCATAAGCACTTTACATTTTTGTTTTTCTAGCTGTTTGCTCTTCTTCCCTAGTTTAAAAAAAAAAAAAGCTGTTCATATGCAGTCACTGTTGTTGAAATCACTGCCTTAAAAAAGGAGTGATATCAGTCTTTAGCCTTCAATAGTTTATTGGATCTCTGGTTGCTAGTGGGGAAAACAGACAAAATTAGGCAGACAGAAAAACTGTGGGACAGTTATTTATGTGATTTGGGGGTCTTTTTTCTTTCAAACAACTGAGTAGTACAACCATATGCTGGAAAAAATATGCCAAGTTTTACCCCATCTACTCACAAGTCAAATAATTGGACATGTGAGCTGATTATTCAACTGCATGTGCATTTTGAACAATCTGGAACATTATTTTTTATGGACCAGATTCCAGATTATTCAGACAATCTGAAAAGAGTCAAAATGCAGTAAAAGTGCCATGATTCCATCTCTATCTTTATTCTCCTGCATGTTTATGTGTCCAGTCCATAATCGCTGTGTACACAGAGGTCCCATTCCTACAAGCAGGGAGCTGCACAGGATCCCTACAGAGGAGAATGGGAGACTAGTTGTACTCCTCTAGGTTTCTGTAGAGATGGGCAAGCTAAAACGTACATCCATTCACTGTTCAGCAAAGAAATTGGAACGGCCTGAGGGTGTTTACTGCTTACCAGTGAGCTACCAGTATGGAAATGCTGCTGTGTGAGCACAGTGCTTTCTGTCCGTATGTACAAGATATAATATGATCGACAAAAGCATCTTTGTTCATGAAAGACAATGCAAGAACACAAGTGATGGAAAAAGCTCTTTTTCTGCTTCAGTTAGTAAAAATCTCAGTGGCTTATGGTGCAGGATGTAAAGGCATGAGCTGAAAGTGAGTGTTGGGCCTCCTTGGTCCAAACTGGAGTCACAGTCTGTTGAAAATGCATCAAGATGGGGACGTTACCACAGAGTGTTTGGCTGTCTCTGTGAACTCATCCCAGCTTTCTGAGGTGAGAGGAATCTCTGATTGCCTCTGAGCCTGCGCTCTGGTTTTTCTCCCTGTAACTACACACTGGGAGGACCAGCCCCAGCAAATAGCCCGTTGCCATCAATGAGTGTTCACATGTGGACTCGACCCAGATGGACCCAAGATATCCTGGTCAGCCAGAGTTATTGGCAATAAGTATATGCAGAGGTTAGCTTTTACTGCCATGCATGATGCAACTGTAAGGACATAGCCATCCTTTAAGAACTCTTTAAGCTTGGAGAATATAAATGTTGCTTACTCATTTTAGCTAGGTCACTAGGAAGGTGTAAAATTCATTATTTCTCATTAAATAAGAAATGTTGCTGGGTATGTAGCCATACACTCCCTTTAAAAATATCATTCTTTATCCTGGTAGTGCCACCTTACTTAATGCATCAGTATGCTCAGTAGTAACGTATTTCCTTCTGGAATTTTTACAGGATTGTTCCTTATTATTTCTCTTTGTAAGGCTTATAAATAAAGGACAACAGAATATAATGGCCTTCATAAACCTCCGCACTGAGCCTTTGAGATAACAGATTTCTAGTATGCACAGAAATATTTTCCTTTTCTACTCAGCTCCAGGACAAGGACTTGCAGGGTTACGAGGAGGTTTGTGTCAGATAATCATAGTAGTAAATAACATATTAATACAGATCATCATAAACAATAGAATTTGAATCTCACAGGTTATCACATTTGACTTTCTTCTCTCCTTTAACATCTAAGGAAACACAAAACACTGAGTGTACAAATATTGGTCCATCTTCCTTACCATGCCCCATCCAAGGCCCACTGAGCAGAGTGGAAAGTGCTCCTTGCTTCGGTGGGCCATGGTCACTGCTGTATGCCTGCAAGACACTTACTTCTCTGATAATAAAAATAAACTAAACCAGTTTCTGAGCCACTTCTAAGTTTGCTTCTAGAATATCAAACAGAAGTTTTCATTCTCTTATTTCTTGATTAATGCATTGAACATCAACTTTTTTTGGTCACTTCCAAACTTTAATCAAGGAGAAATGATCCCCCAATGGGCATTTTAATCTTGTTTCTATATTTTTAAAGGAAATTAAATGTTAATTGCTGCTAGGTAAATTCATCTAAAGCAGTGATTTTCAATTCATCCCACAAACAGTAAGAAAATAGAGATAATTGTGTGGCATTTCCTGCTGAATAAAGGGAGTAAGGACTTTTTTTCCCAAATAATATTTTTAAAATAAAGTATTTTTAAAGATTACTGTTATTGTATATTTTAAAATGTCTGTTACTTTCAAATGCCCAGCTAAGCCGACTGCAGTAATTGTTAGGAAAATATTTCTCTCCATGTCTCAGAGGTGACTATGTAAGAACTATGACTTTGTTTAAAGAGAGATTTGAAAGTAACAAGAAAAGGCCATTGCATATTCCATAGCAGTCTGGAAATATAAAGCCCAGCTGCATTAGCGGACTCATATGTGACATCAGTGCTGCTACAGCGTGTGTAGCTTGAGTCCAGTGAAGGAAAGAATCAGAAACTGTTTGTAGCACAGCCTGTTATCAACTTCCAAGTCAAGACCATTGATTTGGGGATCTCACCACTTGTACTTGCCCTTTCATTATGTTTTGGGACTGGTCTTCAAATCTTCTGACCACACTATCCCAGGAAGTTGGGAGTTTCAAAAGATGTTACAGGCTGGCTACCCTGAAATCAAGGCATCCCCAAACACACACAAATTGGAACCCACACATCTGGATTTCCAACAGCGCTACCCACAACCATCCAAATTTTAGGATTGAGCTCTTGTATTGCCAAAGATTTAAACCTAAAAAATGGCTTTGGATTAAAATTTCTCTGAGACTTACCACGAAAAACATCTCTGTAAGCAGCAAGCAAAATCCTCATGGTTTCAAATACTACTTTTGATCTTTTTGACAAAAGCATTGGCATTATTCTATGAAGCAAAGTAGAAGCTGTGAAAATCACATCTTCCTCGTCATTGCAATCATAAGAAGAAAAAAAATAAATTGAAAAATGTCTCTATTATATAATCTACACATTAACAGGTGGAAAAACAGCAACATAATTTAGCTTTCGACACAGAAATATCTTCCTTGGAGCCAAGCAAATTCACTCTGGTGTTTAATCTGAATGGTTGCCAATTTTCTGTCTGTAACGGGAATCCAGTGGAAACTGGGGGGGGAAAAGAATTAAAGATAAATGCCACCTTTAGTGCAGAAGCACATTTGTCTAAGAAAATGTCAGAGTGGCTAGGAGAGCACGGTCTTAGGGATCATTCTCGGATCAGCAGTGGTATTGCCTAAGGACTGTTTGGTTTGCTTTTGGGAGTGTCTGCCAGAGTACGAGGGTGACTTACCTCGTATGTAATATTATCATTATCGGTTAAGACTTTAGCACAAACCTAAGCTCAGGTCCTCCAGACTCACTCACTCTCTCTCACACACATACACACGTGTGCACACACACTCTCATGCCATGTTCTGGACCAAACATTTCAGTGATGCTCTGCAGCCACTCTGTCACGTGCTCCATGACCAAAGCTGATGCTCACGTCTGTCTGTCTCTGGAAATGATCAGAGAATCCATCCGCTGTGGTCCTGAAAGCTTCCTACTTTGAGGAAACATTAAATTGCAATAAAAAACCCCTGGGACTAAAGAAAACTGCTCACAGGAAAGTGAAATGTGCAGGAAGGGTTTGCGGGAGTGGAGGATGGGTTTGCACTAGGTCAGTGTGTCTGTTTAAAATCCAGAGGTGGTCAAAATTAGTATTTTTTTTCTACATATCACAAATGTTGTTTTATTAATAGGAAACTCTGAGATGTTCAAAGGAGGCAGGGAGCTAAGCTACCGGTGTCATTGAATTTTAATGATAGATGTATTCCTCAGGCTCTTCTAGAATCACAGCTTTAATGCGTTGCTTCACGCAAGGCTAGAAATCTTGATTCCAAGCAATAATTAAAAATCTAATCCCAAGAAAAATTAGATTAAACCAGAGTTCTCCTTTATGGTGATTAGACTAAAGCTACTAAAATTGAAGCTTCCTCACAGAAGCTACTTTCCATTTTTTATTGCTAGTGTCTCATTCTGAATCAAAAGCTTCTAAGTGGGGTAAATATAACGTTAAACATGCTAACAATAAAGTTTTCAGTCTAATCAATCTCTCTTAGTACAGAAAATGTAATTATTTTAATGGACTGCCAAGATAAGTAAGAAACTGAAAGTAATCTGAAAATTTCTCTAACTGCCTGTTAATGGTGGACTTTCCTTCATTTTCTCATTTGAAAACATTCCAAATGTGTTCATATCTGGAGTGAAATATCCCCTTAAATATTATCTAAGAATGACTTTTGTGTTGGCTGGCTTAAATGAAAAAAAATCAACAACAAAAACCCCTTCTAAAAATTACTGCAGTCTTTCCATTTGCAAAGATGGTGAAAAAAAAATAGGAAATTACTTCTCCTTTGTTTGCATCGATAGATATTTAGGTTACTGGAGAATGAACAGACATTGATCTTTTTACTTTCAGTATAAAACCAGAAAAAAAAAGGAAAATAAATAAAAATACAGGAGGTGAAACTTATAAAACAAATTAGTTGCACTGGGAGATAATAAAACAGAATGCTTCTGATACCAAAGTTACATGGGCCATAACAAGGACTCTGTAATAACATAACCTTGTTGGAAGGATCACCACAAATTATCAATAAACCTTTTTAAAGCTTTCTTGCCTATAGGATAAGACATGAAGCATATATAATGATCCAAGCACAACAGAGTTATCTCCCAGTCAGTAATGGGTATCCCACTTTTCTTTTGAACTGGCTAAAACAGAGGCAGGCAGTTCCTTTGCTCCACTGCTCAGAAATCACAGGATCCGTGCTCTGGGGACAGGGTGAGATGCAGAGCATGAGACAGAGGGATCTGGACCCTCTGACAGTCATGCTTTGATGGACACATTGTGTTTTAGCACTTCCGCAATAACCTGCCTCGGTAGGGCTTCAAGACCACACAGTCTGAGCTCAGAAAT
>JAVSBS010029148.1:0-12506 GCA_033124195.1 Coracias cyanogaster | reverse complement strand
GCCTGGGCCCTGAAGCCTGAGGCGGCGGCTGCTGCAAGTGCCGCGGCCGGCGGCTGAGGGGGGGGCCGAGCGGGGCGGGAGGGAGGGAGAGAGAGAGGGAGGGCCCCGGCCGCCCTGCCCTCCGCCCTCCCGCCTCGCCTCCTCCACCCGCCCTCCGCCTGTGCCCCCCTCCCCTCGCCGCCCGGCATGGAAGGCGGCGGGGGCGGCCCTGAGGGGATCGGCCTGGGTGAGTGTGCGGGGGCCGCCCGCTCGGCTGGGGATCCCCTTTCCCCCTTCTCCTCGGGCCTGGCGACTGCCGCCGAGCGACGCTAGGCCCAGCCCGGGGGTGGGTGACGGAGGGAGCGGGGTAGAGTCGCCTCCTGGCCTGGAAGGGAGGGACGGAAGCAGGGAGGGAGGGAGGGAGGGCCATGCCCGGCCCGCAGCCCCCCGGGGGAGCAGGGTGCGGGCTGGGCACCCCCCGGGCGGAGGGGGTGCAGTTGCCGAGCCCCCCGCGGGAGGAGGGGAGCGGGGCGGCGGAGGAATGCGGCCGGAGGGCCGGGGGCTCTGCCCGGGCTGCTGCACCCCGCGGGGAGGGGGCTGTGCCACCTGCCTGGGGGAGGGGAGGGAAGGTGAGTTGCACGAAGCGAGTTGGGGGGGAAGGAGGGAGGGAATTCTTGCTGCCTTTGGCTGTGCCTTCGCGCAGCTCCCTTCGCTCTCTGCCTTTGCTTTCCAGCCCCCTTCCCGCGGGGTGCTGGCACGGAGGTGTGGGGGCCGCTGGCAGCCCCCTCCTTGCTCCTTGTCACTTGCAAATCCTGCAGCCCCGGCGGTGCAGGGCCCGCGGTTTGTTAGGAGGGAACGCGGTTCTTAAAGGCGGTCGCCTGTGGGACTGGAGTTGTCATTGGGGAGGTGAGGAAATGCAGCGTTAACTTTCGCAGTGGCGGGTGCTGGGTCTAGGTGTGCGCAGGGGAAGATCAGATAGAAAATCGGATATAAAATCAGATGTGAAATCAGATGTGAAATCAGCTGTTTTCTCTCTTCTTCAGCCTTTTGCCTGGGTATCTTCCCTTCCTCTCTGGCTCTCAGCACATCTGTTGTGGTATGTGCGCCCTAGGGTTTTTGTTGTGATTTTTTTTTTTTTTTTTTTTAACTGCCTTCTGTGCAACTTTGGGTCCTGGGGCTGCCTTGGTCCAGGTATTGTTAGAATGAAAAGATGCGCTCCCAGCCAGCGTCTCTCTTTGCTCTGAACAGTATGATGTAAGTATCTTTAATCACAGCAGAGTTTTGGCATCTTGTGCGGTAGAAGCGATTTAAGTCAAAGCGAGGGAAGTACTGTAGACATAAAGGATGCGAGGAATGTGCTTTTTTTTTAATCTGTTCAGGGGATGACCTGAGCTGTATTGTTCTGGGGAACGGCAACGGGCACATGCTTTGTTGACAGTGGTGTATGCGCGGTGAATCGGGAGGATGATGGTGGGGTCTGTGTGTGCGCGCTGAAGAAAGGAGCTGTGATGGGTGAGCGCTGGTTTGTGAAGGATGGGGCTGCTGCACCTTGGCTTGCCTCCCTGCTGACTGACTTGACCGCAGCTCGATTGTTTGTCCGTGGAAATGGTTCGCCCGTGGAAGCTGGGCGCTTTCTCCTGAGCTATCTGGTGTGTGTTCTCAAAATCCATGTGGTAGATGCAGGACTGTGAACGCTGGTGGTGTTAAAGAGGGCTGTGGAGTTCCCAAAGGTCATCTTAAAAGGCTCTGTTATTTTATAGTAACGGGTGATTTACGTCCTTCACGTGAATCCAGTGTTCTCATCAGTACGGATTTGAAACCCCTTTATCTGACTTTCTACCTGCGTGCAAGATGCATTTTTTTCAGCTTTACAGAGATTAATCAAGCACTTGCGGTATGTTTGTTGGGCTGGATGAGTGAAGAGCTCTGTCCCTGCCCCAGGCAGCCAGCACTGAAATTTAGATGTTGATAATAAAGTTGAAATCTAGAGTAAACTCACCGTGTAAAGGTGTAGCTGGGGGATAGACATTTTGAAAGCTTTTTCAGAGAGTGTGTGCTTGAAAGAAAAGTGCAAAATCATGAAGGCTTTTTATTTTTCTAACTAAGCAATTGCGTTCTGTAGGATGTCAGAGACTTACAGTTTTATTTATCATTTTATCTAGTATTTGGTGACCAGTATTTATAGCTACTTCAGGTTTAGTTGCCATAATTAAGATTTGGGAAGATCAGCAGATGTTTTGGGGCTTTGCATTTGTAATATGTCTAAAAAACCCTTTTTGCGTGATCAAAAGAGACTTTGGCGTTATAGGCTGTTGTGAATTTAAGGGACTAATTGATTATATTATTTCTTGTCTAATACTGATACAGGAAGCTGATGTTTTCTGGAGAGTAAATTCTTAGGCAGTTTTGCACGAATGGTTAGGTGTATATATAGGGGCTAAATTATAAAAGCAGGTTGTCAGGTTCTGTTGGAGGTACATGATACTGGGATGTTCTGCTTTTTTTCTCTTGCCAGAATCATAGAATGTGGAAATTTCAGATGGAGAGGTGCAGTTTCATCTAAGGATGGAAAGTCTTTGCATGTACAAGAAATTGCTCCTAGGTCAAACGTCCTTTTTTTTTGGTGTCATACCACCTAGAGCATGAGGTGTCCTCGTAAGGACCACTCGGGAGGAGTCCTTTAGGTTGGTACAACTGCATTAAAGAGTTATTTCCAGTAAACAAGATCACATCTTCCAGTCTGGCTGTCGCGTGTGGTATCAGTGCCTCATGGAAGAGCGGTGCACCGACAGCATATTTGAGATAGGCACAGGTATATTTAAGGTGATTACAAAACTACATGTCATCCGTGACCTATTTCTCTGCGGCTCGCTATAAAGTGCCTCATCAAAGAATCAATTTATTTCTAACCCTACAGAAAATAGAGACATAGTTGAAATACCAACCAATTGAGAAGATTGGTTGGTATTTCTGATGACCCGATTCTGTGAATGATTATTGTATTAACATATAAAATAAAAACCTTGGGTTTTTATTTTACTTGGTTAAATTCCTACAACACAGACCAGCTGATCTCTTAATGTATTCTGCTGTGAAACACTTCTCTCCCTACAAGATCCATGTTTTGGCTACTGAACGCAAGGTTAAGCAGATTTTAAAGAACATCTTTTTTTAAAAAAAACCAATATTGGTTTACATTTTGAGCAACCTGCTCTAGTGGGAGATGTCCCTGCCCATGGCAGGGCGGTTGGAACTAGATGATCTTTAAGGCCCTTTCCAACTGAAACCATTCTATGTTTCTATGATTTTGTGCAATTTGTCTTTTCAGAATCTTATCATACCAAAGTTTGGGGCTTTTCCCCCTCCTGGCAGTTATAAGATGGACTTTTACGTGGAGGTGACTTTATTATCCTGAAGTTATACACTTTAAATATGAATGCAGTCAATGAACAGCTACTGTCTGCAGTTGACATCACCTTCTAATGTCTTGAGCTTCCTCCGGCTGAGGAAGCGCGGTTGAATTAGTTCAGGCAGTGGTTTCCAGGAGGAATGTGTAGTTTTTAACCTGCTCTTGCTGCAGATCTCATTGCCCAACTTCCCACCGCTCCCACCATAAACACGAGGTTTACCTATTGTAAAAACTCTGCAATACCTCCTTTATTGTATCGAAAGCCTAAATCACTAATCTCAAGATGAAAGGATGTTTTGTGCAGAAGTGACAGTTTTATGGAACATTTTAATAAAAAGGTGATTTCTCCTTGAGGTTGAACACACGCCCTTCTACCTGAGCGAAGGGATGGAGCGTCCTGGGTCCTCGCAGGATCTTCTTGTTCAGTATTTTGGAAAGCGGGTGGGCTTTGCTTCTAACTCTCCAGTGGAATTCGTGTAGCTCTCAGAAGGAGTAAAAGCATAACAGCCAGCCTCCTAGCTCAGTTGAAACATTCATTATAACCTAAACTTCTAATATCTAATTTCCAAATTACCTTCATTTTCCAAGCGCTCTCAAATTGGGTGTTTTTTTGAGGTTGCTCCTCCCTCCTGCAAAACAATCGCACAGGGAGTGAAACTCTGACGGTAGCTCTGGTGCCAGCAGCTTAAACTCATTAACACAAGCAGCTTGCATTAGTTTCCTTGACACTTTCAGACACCCTTCCCTGAGGAGGTTTCAGACTGGTAGTTTTCACTCAAGAGAAACATTTAGCTCTGCTAAGCAACTACCAGCACTTTGGGCTGTGTTGCTTTCTTGTTGGCGTGGGGTTTTTTTTTTTTTTAAGATTTGGAACTTGAAGCTTTCAGTGGAAAAGTGATTTTTAGGAATGTGATATGAAAGGCAGTAGGTTACTGCAGTTAGGATCCGTATTAGCACTGGTGACAAACCCTGTGAAGCCGCTTCTATTCTGTCCCAGGTACTAAAAAGAAGCGAACAGAGAGTTTTTCAGCTGGAATTTTGGAGGAATATTTGTTGTGCCACTGTGAAGACAGATGGCCTGGTAGGATAAGGTAGTAGAGCTTTTCTTTTTTTTACAAGCAGAAGGTTTTATAGTTGAAAATGTCCAGACAAGCATCCATTGATCCACATGCCTTCTTTTATGGGAATGCTGTACACAAAACGTTGCAAATATTTGAGTTGGAGCGTAGCTGAATCTTGCAGGTGCAGAAAGCTTGCGAGAACTTTGCTTTCCCTGTGGCCGACTAGTTTTGTGGAAGAAGTAAAAATCTGTTCTGAACTCCGCAGTTGCTTACAGGTCGTGCTTATTTAAGCCTTTTTAGTGCTTATGTGATGAAAAGGGAATTATGGAACATGTCCTAATAGTGCTGTCTGAAGACATATTACATCCAGGGACAACTGTGAATGTTAATGGTAGACAGCAGATTATTTCTAACAAAAAACCTGATTACTGGTAGCGTCCAATATCCCAACACGTAGCACATACCATCAGCTAGCGGTGTCACTGTAATATTTTTGGAAATTGCTGAATGGGAGTATTTGTGTTTTCTGACTGATGCAGTTATTTCTTGCTACGTATGTTTTAAAGCAGCAGCTCTTCTTCCTCTTCGTTCATTCTGCAGGTTTTCTGGTTCTGTCCTTTCTCACAAGTTAGTTTTACGGTGATAGGAGCTCTATCCTTAATCCCAGTAACTTTCCCAATTTTTTTCTTTTTCAGGCTAGCCAATTTGAGGTGTTTCTCACATAAACTCTGGGGTCAGTATGTCTTGTGTGCTGTCTCACTGTAGTAAATTCTCCCATTTCCCTGTTAAGTGACATGCGCTGTGCTTTAGATTTCCCATGTTTTAACTGCCTGTCACTTAGGAGCGACTTATTTTGGGAGAGGTATTTAATCCACTGTGACACCAGTGGGCTTGACATTATGAGAACACAAGTTGTGACATAGAGACGTGACTTCAGAAGTCTTTAGCAGGGAGAGAAACACATCCTAAAAATTCTTCCATCGTCTGTGTCATGTAATAGCAAAAATGGCTGCTGAGGATCTCTGGATTGCTTTATTGCACTGTGCAAGTCTTGAATCACTCATTTCACACTTTCTAGCTGCAGGACAGAATCTGTTAGTCAGAGTGAAATGCCGTTCTGACTGCGCTTTAAAGGTCTGAGGAAAATTATGTCCTGAATGTAAGGGCAATTTTTTGCCAGGCAGTTTGGTTTTAACACATACCTGGTTGTGCTTTTCTTCTTTCACATGAACCTTTCTAAATTTATTCCAATAGGTTTTCCTGTTCGGTGTCCCCTCACCTTATTCTTTCTTTATTATGCTATCTTCTACTGCCTTTTTAAAACTCTTTTCCTAGACTAACCCGTTTTCTTTTCCCTCTTGTACATTTTCATAGCTTTTCCTCTAACCTGCAGATTTCTTGATGAAGGGTCCCACCTTCTACTTATCTTTGATAAATTACCTAGCCCACTTACGGTGCTATAAAATCATTTAACGTAATCTCTTCCTGTGCACAATCGACTTCGATTATCCCACACTTCAAGCACTTGAAATTCAGACAAGAAGATGAAGTTAATTATTCCTGCTGTCAGTGGGACACTTTTCTCCTTCTCACCCTCCCTTTGCACAGCTAACCCCAACCTGACTGAGATTCATACCAAGAAGCTATTCCCGGTCTTGCGTAAGAGGTTAAGTAACTGCTGGTCCTTTTTGCCAAGAGGAGAAATAAAAGTTTGGGGTTGTTTTCAGGTGTTCTCCCTCTCCTCCTAAAACTTGCTGGCTGCTATAAAGACAGCAGCTCATTGCTGAGATTTGGAATTGCTGTGCCACCGAGTAGGTCCTGAGGTGGTTTCTGTCGTACTTGCTCAGACCTTTGCCAAGATGTAGATTTGACTTGAAGCCTGTAACTCTGATCCTCCTGTTCTTAAAGATAAATCGGTGGGTTTAGATTATAGCATGTCAGTAAGGAGAGAGAACTCACCTAAGAATATTTTTGTAATCATTAGGAACTTATTTTTAAATGAAAGCATGAGCTACGCAAAGGCTGAAGTCATTGGAGAAAAATACCTGTTAGCTACAGGTTCTTGAAAATACGCTTTTTTTTAACCTCAGTTCTTAGGCAGCATCCTCAGATTTTTTCCACGCACTTGTGATTATGCTTTCGGTTCTCTCACCTTGGTATTTTATGGGAGGTGAAAGCCAGATTGCACCTGTAGAGCAAACTGATTATTTCAGGAAGCAAAATCTTGTTCATGGATGGTAGCATTGATGAAGCTGCACAGTGAGCTGGCTCAGAGAGCTGATCCAGCTGAAAATTTATCCCGAGGAATGGTTATTTTCCAGGCAGCCTGACTTCCCAAGGCATCTCGCCTTGCAACCCTAAGAATGCCAGTGTTGGCATGTAAATAGGGAAAGAGTGTATTGCCTCCTTTGGCAGCCTGAGATCAGATTAAAATGAACCTGTAACTTTGGCCTTAACTGATAATTGTCCTCGCTTTGCCCAGAAGGAAATTTAAATACAAAGTGGAGATAAGATGTCCATAGCTGCATAATGAGGCGGAGGAAAAACTGGGAATAAAATCCACTGTATCAGCGGGGAGAGTATTAAACACTTAAACACCGACATGCTTGAGAACTGCAACCTGAAGGTCGGAATGAAGTGCAGCAGTGGTGCAGTGTCTGTTCCAATCGCGCGTGGACTTGCTGAGCAGCATTAAATCTCCACGTCTAGCTCTGGTAACTTCAGGGAGAGCGCTGAACGTAGCTCCTGCTTGCCAAGGTAGAATATGTGCAAAGAGGAGTTTTGTTGAGTTGTTGGTCCTCGGTTAGCGTTTCTTGGAGGCCGATCCATTTGTGTGTTGTTGGTTGTGCTTTGTTAAACGATGTAATTGTTATAAAAGCGAGATGATCTGTTTTTCCGAGTTTACGTTGTGCATCTAAAACCGTGTGTGATGTTTCAGAAGACTCAGGAGCTCGGAACAAGACAGTGGTAGTGAAAGATACCTGCAGCAAGTGATTATTCAGGGTTTCCAAGAGCATTGTGACATTGTGCAAGGAATAACACTTAAGAGTGGTATCGTTTTGGCGTTGGCACATTCAGCCTTTGTCAACACCAGATGACTTCAACTTCTGCTGGAGGCTGGTGCTTGCAGGAACACACGTGTCGTCTTTATGGTGACCACAGGATTAGCCGGGCTTGATCCACACAGTGCTTGGCCATTCACTGGTTAAAATTCTGCAGTTATAAAACTGAAACTCAGCAAATGAAGGTGTGGTTTTGTGGGCAGTTTGAGAGGAGGAGATGCCAAATGAAGCCAGGTAAGGCAAAGGAAGGAAAGCTCCTTGTGCTGCTCCTCCATCAGCACCACCTTGACCAGTATGAGTGGTGGGTCAGGCCCCAGCTGGTGCATCTACCAGTGGCCAGGGGCCATCCTGCAGCTGCCGAAAGCGCTTTTTTTGTAGTTGTTGCTATGGAGGTTTTAACAAACTTGTTGCTGCTTTCAAAGTCAAAATTATCTCGTGTGTAAGAGCTCTAAATGAAAAATGGAGAGGATTTTAAACCTATCCGTAAGCACATTCCAATGACGTGAGAAGAACAAACTTTATTTTGGAGAGATCAAATTCACACTTTGTGAAGCCAAAGAAGATTTTACTATTTAAATCATCTTTTTTTTTTTTTTTTTCTCACTACATACCACTCTCAGCAAAGCTCCAAAATATTTAGCAGGTTTTTTGAAGATAAACTGGTAGACTGCAAAGGAATCAAAATGTTTTTTTTAAAAACCCCATTAAACCATGACTGAGGGACTCTGTAACGTGTGTGTAACATCATGTTCTGAGCTCGGAGATTAGTTTAAACGTTCCATTATTACAGTGTAGAAGTTAAATGATACAGGAGCACATTCTGTGCTGCCATGTGTAGTATGGGCTGGGCAAGGAAAAGCTGCGAGCAAATCAGTGAACCTGAGTTGTCTTAGAGCCCTTCTGTAAAAAATACAAGACTTTGTTGTTACCTCCGTAAAAAATACAGAACTTTGTTACCTCCATTCTCCCTCTTGCAGAGGTCTCCTTTAGGGCTTGCTAGGAGAGAGGGGGAGTCTATTCTGGATATATACATTCATTATTTCTTGCCAAGCTAGTGTTGTCAGCTTAAACAAAGGTAAAACACCTTTTCCCCAGAATAAATGTCCAAGGTGGAAGTTACACCTGCCAGCCTTTTGTGGACAGACCATTGACATTGTTTTGAGCTCTCAGACTGATCCCATCTACATATTCAAAGACACAGAGATACGCATCTAGTGCCTCTTTCTGCACTCCTCCTTTCTGGGGGGGAAAAATGCAAAACTTTGGGAAACAGAAGTGCAGATCTTAATGGTAGATTTCCTTTTTGTTTTCCTGGGCCTTTGTGCAAAGCCTGGATCTTCAGTGCAATCGTGGGCAGTCTGAGAATGATGTTTAATGAGAAGTGTCACCACTGGCATCTATGAATAGAAATGGATGGTTTAAAATCTTAGTGCAGTTTTTACTGGTCTTCAAGATAAGTGAGGAGATAGTGATGAAAGCAAGGGTTTTTAAAGGAGAAAAGAATCTTGCTGCTGAGGAAGAAGAGGAAAACTAAGCAATAAAAAATGATTTGGAACAAAGAGTAGGGTAATGGGTGAAACAACCACCCTAGTTTTGAACTCCTGACGCGTATTTTGATGAGTGTACAAATTTGAAGAGACAGATAATCTGTTAATGTGGTCATATAAAGCTTTTTTGCTTCATCAAGTTATCAAACTATTGCAGAAAAGCAATAAATGTGAAAGGTGCATACATGTGAGTGGCCCCTGTTGAGTGGTAACTACCTGGCTTTGGTTTAATCTTGCTTTCAGCTTTCTGCGTTGAAAGATTTCGATGAAAACACAATAGATTTCAATACAAGGAAGTTCCTAATTCAGTCACAGATGTTTAATTTTTAAATATTTAAGGTAATAGGAAGGGCTTGGACTTTTGATTTGACTGTATCATGGTGTACTGGAACTTCTTGCAAGATGGTTTTGTCTAGTAAAAGAAAAATGTTGAGGTTTATGGACTGTTGTCTCTAAAACTAGTTACTATCCAGTAGAAAGCCTTCAGCTCATTGCAAAAGCTGCGAGATTAAAATGCTGCTGAATTGGGCAGGAACAACCTCTTCAACTATTTTCTGTGGAGATAATGCTTGAAAAAATTCCAGAGTCACAGTTCTGGAAATCACTGGTTTGGAGCTTTTCTCTCTCAAGCCAGATTTCTCGATACAGCCAAATAATTCATCTTGAGAAACAGAAAAAGCCTGAAAGTGTTTTGTCATATGTTTTAGCTGCAGGATATTATAGAAGGCATTTTTCTGGAATTGGAAATATGATCTGCTTCATTTTCCATGAGACTGTTAAATACGTACAGGCAAATAGCCAGCTCCATACAGGGAAAATATGTTGCCTGCTGAGTTAGCAAGATACCTATCGTAGATTATTTTAGGAATGGCCAAAAAAAAATAACTGGAAGATGGGCCAGTCTGGATGCTGGAGTGCATCTTCAGGCTTTCGGACACTGCCCGGCAAAGCCCAGACCTTTACTTTGAGAATTGGACAGTATTTATTCGCTCGCCAGCCTTTTGTTTCCCTGCCAAGACTCCCTGCAATACTCTCGGTCTCTGCCAGCCTTGTTGGTTTTTTATGATGTGTGTGTCCGTTCGCTTAGTTGTACCAAGACAAATCCATTGGAGACAGAGATGCCCAAATATGTGGCATAGCTTTAATTGCACCAAAATACAAGCCACAGAAGCCACACACCATTTGATGTCTGATCGTTTTGCGCAGATTGACGGGGAAATTTGTTTCAAATGAATTTTGAGCTTGCAGCGAGATGAAGAGTTCGGATTTTTTTCCATTTTTCACAGGAATTGTGGAGGCTGTTCCCAAATATCCTCTTGCTGTGGTGCAGCATATTCCCAAAACCTGTGTCAGCTCCACCACCTTGTTCCTCTGATCCCAGAGATAGGATTACTCTGCCCTCCTCTTCTTTGTAGCTCTCCTAAGATGAGGCCATCACAGATACCATCTCTGAGGTGGGCTGTCCCTTGACGCCTGGCAGGTAAGAGCCTGGATGGCTTCGTTTTGCATTTACATGGGCCAAGGCAGGCTTGAGCACTTGCCATAGAAATGCAAACACCGTCAGGATGTGCTGACTGGGCTCAGCCTTGCGAGAAAACTTGCCACTTAAGAACATATTTTCAGTGTTTTTGCATATAAAGCAGCTGAGATGCACAAGAAAGGAGCGATTGTGCCGTGATACAAATAATTCCCTCTTGTGTTGTAGCCCTGATGACTCTCCGCTGACATGATGTAACTTGGACCAGATGTGTTTTCCTGCTGCCCGGGAGTTGCTGTGGCTGGGCTCTGCTCTTTCCCGCACCTGTTCTTCAAACTGTGCGACTATATTGAAAACTTCCCTTTTTTTCCTGTGCCCTGAAATATTTGCTCCTGTATTGAACTGTAGGTGATTGGGCCATTTGAGTCAAACACTTTGGATTTTCACATTCCGTTTTTCTCTAGTTACAGAATCACAGAATGGGTTGGGTTGGAAGGGTCCTCAAAGATCATCTCGTTCCATCCCCCTGCCATGGCAGGGACACCTCCCACTAGACCAGGTTGCTCCAAGTCCTGTCCAACCTGGCCTTGGACACCTCCAGGGATGGAGCATCCACAGCTTCCCTGGGCAACCTGGGCCAGGGTCTCAGCACCCTGAGTGAAAAAGTTCTTCCTTACACCTAATCTAAATCTCTTCCAGTTCGAAGCCATCACTGCTCATTCTGTCACTACAAGCCTTTGGAAAAACTCCCTCCATAGATTTCTTGTAGGCCCTTATCATAGAATAGTTACTTCGTTCTAACATGCTTTTCGAAATTTGCATTACCTCAGGATTTCATAGAGCACAGTTGTAGTGAGAAAGTGTTACTGGTTTGTTATTTTTCGGAAATAAACTGCAGAACTTTGTGCCGGGTGGTATACTTACAGCTAAGTTGTATCTCTGCCCTGAAAATTCTATTTTTCGGATGTATTTCTTGTGTTTCTCTCCTATCTGCTGACTAGAAATTGATTAATGGGTAACACTGATTAATATTCGCAGAAGCTAAGTCAAAAATCACACTCTGATTTACCTCTACATTTATGCTCCTCAGAATGATGCATTCTCCTATCAGCCTTTATTTTCAAACACGTACCAGTTTATCACAGCTCTAATACTTCTGTATCCAAATAACATCACTAGTAACTGTGAAAGTGTTTAACTTGGACGGATACTGCCCTTTTGGAAGGGTTGACTTCTGAATTCATGTCACTTTTAGCTGTACTAGAAATTTCTACCTGAGGAGTAGAAAGGAAGCAGAGAAGCTGGCGCTCCAGTTTGGGTTAAAAATTTGGGTGGTAGCCAGATTATAACATGTCCCAGGTTTGGCATAATACTGGAGCTGTAGTTAATTAATCCCCCCAGCCTGTAACCACTCCTCTTCTGAGCCTATTTGCTTCAACTGCTTGACTGGTTTGAAATTGGCGCATTATCTTAAATCTTATAAATAATTTGTTTATGCGGTGGTTGTTGCACCACTTGTAAACCACGTGCAAATCCAGTTGCCGCAGGACTTGATGGAGCTGCTGGATTATAGCTTCCAACCAAAAGACATCCAGGATCCTTAAGAACCTCAGATCGTTAATGCATATGCAAAATGACATCGGCTTTAATTATAACATAGTTAGAATTGTTTTCGTAGCTTTTACTTTCTCTCACTGTAGTTGCAGAGAAGTCATGTTTAATAATGGGAAAGAAAATCTCAAATTTCAAGGTACTCCAACTTTCTCATTGAACTTGTTTTATATATATATAAATATATATAAAATATATATTTTATATATATATATATATAGTCATTTATGCATGTGTTGATTCATGGGCATTTAGGCTTGCAATTGCAAATTGTGCTGCTGTAAACATGTGTGTGCAAGTATCTTATTCTTATAATGACTTTCTTCTGGATAGATACCTAGAAGTGGGATTGCTGGACAA
>JAVSBS010029146.1:4524-22918 GCA_033124195.1 Coracias cyanogaster | reverse complement strand
CCCACCCCCTCCATTTGCCATTGAAGTTGCGTTCAATAAAACCCATCGCCCAAGAGCGTCTGTTCGCATGTTCTCAGCAGTACAATGGGCAGAGGACTGCAGTGTGCAGAGGCTCAGCCAGCCTCACGCAGACAATGAGGGGCTGGGAGCGGGGCGAGGAGCTTTTATTTATTTTATTTTATTTTATTTCCGCCCACCCCCCCACCTGCCAGCCCCCACTGCTAATTGTAATCACAAAAGGGAAATGGGAAGGGACTGGGGGAGCAAGGCTATGGTTCGCCGGGGTCATGGTCTCCATCAGTCATTCTCGCAGCCTGTTGCTGGGTAAAAGCTTGGCTCCTTGGTTTCTCAAAATGACTGTGCAGCAAAAGCCTCTTCACCTAAAAAAACAACCAAACCAAACCCCAAAAAGCCTATTTCAACTGACTTAAAAAGCATGAACTTCCCATTGCCAACCATGGGAGGCTTTCTGTTGGCTTCTCTAGGCGCAGAAGGGAAAACAGAGGGTTTGGTGACTCAGGCACAAACCTGGGATCTCTTCCTCTCACTGACGCTGTTGGCACGTCATTTATGGACCAGTTCTGGAAGGATTCAGCAAATGCCACCATCCCTGTGCCACTCAACAGGGCACGAGAGGACGAACCGGTTGGCAGGATTGAACCTTCTAATGGTGCTGTGCCCTCATGCCCCTCAGCTGTCAGACCTAACAGGGCCAACCCTACGTAGCGTGATGGTGGAGAAGCTAATAACTATTAATGCCAGGGAGATGCTTCCAGATCTCTAGATAAAAGGTGCTCAAGGAGGGAAAATTATGATCAACGTGGGCCAAGTAGCTACAGGGGACTCGAAATCTGTTTGTGTTTGTAGGATGTAACCACTAAGGAGGGAGAGGCTGGGACAATGGAGCATGCACTGCACTAATGGAATGAGCGTAGGAAAGAGGATATCTCTGGAGGCCCTTAGAAACCATTTCCCAGCGGTAAGATCTGCTTGGGTTGTTTGTTCTTCTTCCCAGATGAGAGCTGCAGTTATGGACGCTTTTATCACTTGTGAAGTGGACTCGACGGAGGGCCAGAGCCCGTGCTGTAGGGATGAGCCTGCCTGACTTTCCGATGGGTGGGTCTGTGGATTTAACAGGTCTCAGCTTCCATTTCCATCTCTCAGAGCTGAGCTTTATAGCAGAGGAATCTGGACTGGACATTTCAGGCCTGTTTTTCAAGCTTGCGGGTTGCAGGTTTGGCATCTGGTAGAGAGGAAGGGCGTGACTTGGGCATCTTGAGGCTGCAGGTGCAGCAGAAGAGTTGTTCAGGGTGGGCACATCCCCGTCCCATCACGGGATGGAGCTTCGGGATACAGGTTGGGCTGAGGTGTGGATTTGGGACAGCCCCGTGGCAGCACAGGAGCATGGTGGTGGTTCCTTAAAGCCATTTCACTTGGGGATTCACTTCTTCCAGCTGATTGACGGTCCCGGTGTGAGCCCATTCCTTGCCGTGGTGACAGTAACGCTCGCTGAGGCTCTGCAGACTAACGCACCGTGGTCCAGGCTGGAGTCTCTGGTGCCAGGAGCTGCACAAACACAGGTTGTTCCCTTGAGATCAAAACCAGGTTACACAAGCTGTTTGTTGTCTGTGGTCCGGGCATGCCGAGAGACCTTTCATTGCTGTGCAAAACGTTGGGCAAGCACATAAGAGACGGGCAGTGTCCACCCCGGCTCCCCAGGAGCATCCCTCCTTGCTGACCCACCATTCCTCACTCGCGGTGGCACGCATCGCTTCGGAGTCACGTCTCCTTTCCTTTGCGCCCTCAGACAGCCCCATTTTGTGCTCACTGAAGACCTGCAGCACACCACACTCTATTCTTCCCCCCCCCCCCCCGGCCTCTCTCTTTCTCTCCTGGACACTTTACTTAGGTTCTTTCTTCCCTCTCATTTTCTCTACCATCCAATGAAAGCCATTCAGACCAACACGGTTCAGTCTGCTCTTTGTGTCTGGAAAACAGAACACCAAAGACAGCTGGACCTACCCGAGATGGCCACGGCCGTGGCAACAGTGGCTCTTTGTTAGCGCCGTTGTCTCTGCCCCTATCTCCAGTGTCTGGGGCCCTGTCTCTTTAAAGCTTTAGTGTGCGGTGTCAAAGCCAACAGAGAGTTCAGCTTATTAATGGATTCGCTAGGTTAATATCCCAACAGTTTGGTTGGGCTTGGTTGTTGGGTTTTTTTGTGTGTGTGGGGTGTTGTTTTGGGTTTTTTTTTTTTTTTTTCCACTAGCATAATTTAGAAAGGGAGGGAGGAGAGGAGAGAAAGATAACCCAGTCCCATTTCTGGGGAGGAGGGCACGGCATGGCTCATTGCTTTGGAGAAATGGAGCTGGAACGGTTGGTCGGGGCCAGGAGGAGGTGGTGGCCCAACCCTTCGCCTTCCTGTCTCTATGTACATCTCTCTCTATCTCCTTCTCCTGCGGGGTTCCCTGCATCAAAGCTTCTTCCAGTTCTTATGCTAATGAGGTGCATTAATGCTTAATGACTGTGAACAGGCTTGTTTAATTGCACCTATCTGAGCAGGAGGCACGTTGCTGTATAAGAGGGAACGACCATGTAAGCAGCTGCATGCCCTCCTGGACAGTCTTAATTACATGTAAAACTGATGTGATCTAAACCACCAGGCTGGTGATTAGTTTAGTGAGGCAGGTGGTACTTTGCAATTCAGTGCCTCGGAAACTCTAGAGCAAGTGAGATCAGATTCTTTCGTAGGCTATGGAGGATAAGGCAAGCCCTGATCATCCTTGAATTTGATGTTGGGTGGGGACAAGCGCGGCATAGTAGATTAATTTAATTAATTTATTGCAGTTAGTTTGCAAAGACATTATCCGCCGGCGTCTGTGCAGAATACTGAGCAGTCCCATTAATGCAATGCTATTTTGCCTGTAAATCCTCTCCCCCCGCCCCTTACAGGAGGAATGAGCTGCAGTGGTCTCAGCTTTCTGCAGTGTTATCTCGCGCTGTTTGAATACGACTGATTGTCTGAACTACAAAGGGGCCCGGCGCTAATGCAAAGCCATCCCTATTGGCACTAGACCTAGATTAATGACTCTGCATGCATCGCCTTGGCTCTAAACTGGATTTCCCTCCAGCAGCTCAGGGAGCTGCTGCTTGTGCTCCCGGATCCCTGCGATTGTTCCGCTGACGGGGCACCGCCGAGGGCCAAGGCTCCTAAGAAGGGGTGCACAGGTATGGACGTCCCCAGCATCGCCATCCTAATTACCCGGCCTCCCTTCTTGCCGTTGTTTATTCACCGGAGGGGGGATTTAAAAGAAAACAAACCCAACACAAAGCCACAAGCTTTTTTAGAAGTTGCTCTAGGCAGGGGAGTAAATCAAACCATGGAACCCCACAGCATTGTGCTCCTAGGACTGGTATCTCCTAGCAGACCATCTCCCCATCCTCACGTTGAACCCTTCCTCTCGGCCTCCTCTCCCTCAAGTGCTCCATCCCCATCCCTGTCCTGGGAACTCGCTGATCTTCCCCTCTCCCTGCCCGCCCAGGCCCCAGCGGAGGCTCTTCCTGACGTTACTCCCACAACAACCACTTCCTTCCCGTCCCGGCATCCCCCGGCTCCGCAACCGTCCCTTCCTGGCCCCTCAGTATCTCCTCCAGACCCCTCTTCTGCTTCTCCACTTCCAGCCATTGCTGTTTATTTTGTAAAAGGGCTTATCTTGGGTGCCGAGGCTCCTTGTGCATGAGGTGAACCCCACGGCCGTGGGGCTGCTGGGGGGGGATGACTCATGACCCCACTCCCACCATCAAAGCTTCTTCTGGTGTCCACAATATGAAGGGTTTTGAGGTTAGAAAACCACCGTGTGGGACATGTTTTAGCCAAACCTCAGCAACTGACTCCCCAAAATTAAGCATCCCTCCAACCTTGCCATGCTTTGGGGTTGTTGGCAACCAACTGCTTGTGGTGGGAAGGCAGCAGGGCAGGAGCTGGGGAAGCAGGAGGCTTGGTGTGTGGTGTGGGTATGAGAGTGCTGCGGTGTCTTCCGCAGCATCTTCCTCAGTGTCTTCCTCCCAGCCGGCCTGTTTCCCAGCAGGAGAAGGTGCACGGCCATGGCAGGGACAGAAGCAGGAGGGCAGCAGCTGAGGAGAGCGGTGGCAGGAGGAGATGCAAGATGGCAGCTACCCTGAGGGGAGAACGGGGCCCTGCCTGCTTTGGGGTGGGAGCTCTCCCTCCATGAGAGTGAGCCTTGCTCCAAGGGGCCACAGCCTCGTTCCCCGCGGGGAAGCTCAGAGGCCTCACCACCATCTGCCTTCTCCTCGCCCATCCCATCATGGCTGCTCCTCACCTTGTCCCACCGAGGTGCGTTTTTGCTCTGCCAACCCACGGCCTTGCGGTGGCCTCATGGCAGACTTCGGGTGGAAAAGAGAACTCTTCCTCTCAGAAGAGCCAGCCTAAGCCCAACCCTGTGATGGTGGTGCCAAGGCAACCCCTGAGCATCATGGCATTGCCCCTCTTGAGAGCCCTGCCCCATCATAGTGCCATCACACGAGACCTCACCACCACGTCCTCCTGCAGCACCATCCCCTTGGCCGGGCCGAGCGCCCCAAGACACCCCATGGCTGCCAAAGCAGGAGTGTTTTGCAGGGCGATGATGTAAAAGCAGCGGATGATGCCACGGCGGTGGGGTGCGTCCGCCCGGGCGGGCTCAGCCCTGCCTCGTCTGCGGGCAAAACACCCTCGCGTCGAACCCGAGCCCGAGAGAAACCTTTTTTTAGCGCTCCCCTGTTTGCCAAGCGTACTTCCTTTCTTTTGATTCTTACCACCTACATCCAGTCTGACTGCAACGGCAAAAGAAAAAAAAAAAAAGAAAAAAAAAAGAATTGCAACATTCAGTAGAAGGCTTTTCTGTCTAATGACGTTAAATTTATTAACCAAAACTCCAGCTGCACCAGGCTGGGATCTAATAATATTCAGGCTATGGAGACATCAAGTAGAAAGAAGCTTAAAGCCCTTTTTATTTCACAGTAAAACTGTCAGTAAATAACTGGATTGTCTTGAGACTGAGAAAATGGGGATTTATCTTCCTGAACATGAAAAGTGTGCTTATTTTTTTTTATCAGCTTCAAAAAGCCCCAGCAACCTTGATTTTCCTTCCACACCGTTCTCAGCAGCTCTGCCAAGCCCCAAAACCACACAAATCAAGAGACAGGCTCGAAAGATATTTTTAATTAAATTAATTCCTTTTCCTTCCTTCCCCATTTCTCCCTCGTCCCCTCCTCCATCCTCTCTTTCTCTCTCCCTGTGTCCCCAGCTAATGACTTCTAAGCACTGTGACATTTCGGCGCTGGCTGTCACTAACACCACACCTCCGTGCTGGTTATAAATTGGGCACAGAGACATCAAATTCCCTGCAGAAGGTCCCTGTTTGATGATATTCTCCGAGGTAAATCTCCAATAGCTCCCTGTTTTCTTTAATAACGCTAATAGGCATAGATTAATTAAACTGTTATATTACTTCCTTCTTTCTACCAGCACCAGTTAGAAATCTTATTACCTGCTCCTCTCCGCTTGCCTTTTCCCCAAGGTGGTTCTATTCCAACCAGTTACCAAGGTTTCTCAGAGGCTGTAGCACAAGGTGAAACGACTGACATCGTCTCCACGGGGCCGGATCCTGCCCCCCAACCCTGGGTTCCAAAACCCCACTGACCTCGGCAGAGCCCAGGCGGGTGTAAGCGGGGGTCAGGATTAAACCCTAGCTCGTCTGAAGAGGTTTCTGTCTTGAAAGCAACAGCGGGGCTATTGTTAAAAGTCTGGATGCCCCCTCTAAAAGGGACCACAGCTGTAGGAAAGGGAATTGTATCCATCCATCAACTCCTCCAGGGCCCCAGGATGTATTAGTTAAGATTGCGGGATAACGTGTCTCGGCTCCACTGAAGGGGTCCTTTGAATGACACGTTGGATATACTGTTGCACATCTGGCCGCTGTATTATTGAATCGCTCTACGGTCGCATTTCCAGACCGCGGGAATGTGTTGGTCCGGGAGGGGGAGAAGCAGGGAGGGATGAAGGGGATGACATGTGGGAAAATTAGAGGGACGCATCCCGCGGGGTGGGGTGGGTTTGGATGGAGCCGCGCAGTGGAGGCGGGGAGGGAAGAGGGGGAGCGAGGCGATGCTTTCACACAAAATGCCGTGTTGCCATTTGAAATCCACTCCAGAGCTTCCTGCTCTAATTAAATTTGTCACCATCGTTACTATAATGCCTGCCATTCCTCCGGTGCTTTTTTGTTCTCAGGGATCCCAAAACACGATGGAGGCAAGGGCAGAATCTCCGGGTCCCTTCGTGTTTCTGCTGCGGTAGCTTTCTGCGAGCAAAACTGGGAAAACGCGGTTGTAGGAGATGCTTTGGGGCAACCACTTCTGCTTTGGGGACACTGGAACAAGGGACGCTGAGGCCGGGGCATCTGGGCAGCTCTTGCACTCACAGATAAGGTGTCTCCTGGGACCACTCATTTGCAGGAGCTTGGACGAGCCCCTTGAGAAGAGCAAAGAGCTCCTTTTGGGCTCTCACTTGGCTCATCCACCTCTTGGTCCCACCAGACCCATACGGGAGCCCAGTGTCTCCACAGCCACCGCTGACCCTCAGCTCTTGGCACGACCTGTGGCCACCTGGCCACTGCCAACCTGCCACGCGGTGCCACATACGGGGCGTGAGGAATTCGCTAATTACTCGCAGCTCCTAATATGGCCCCTGAACGCTGCCAGAGCGGTGCGAAGGGCTCAGAGCAGGAGACACAACCTGCTCCATCGCGTCTTCTGTGTCAGCTTGCGCCGAACTGAATGCAAAAAGGCTGTCTGAGCTGCAAACAGCGGAGCCCTTGGAAATTTAAAGGTGCAGAGCATAGAAAACAAAGGCGAGGCGATCGCGCTGCTGAATATTCATCCCGGCATCTGATCCTGCCAGGAGCAAAGCCCGCACAGCTCCCATCAAAGCTGGTGGGAGGGAACCTTGGTCTGAACCTCATCTTGGGCTCCAGCCCAAATCTGAGGGGGGAGGGCAAATTAGTCCGTAATGCACATATATCTGAGACTAAAACCTGATAAGGGAACTCTCCTATGTTAATTTACCTGAGTTATTTACTATACTGATTGCTGAAGGTACTCTGATTAGCGCATGCAATATTTCTATACCTTCGGTCTGATTAACCCATATCTGCAAAATAAATATTTGTCTCATTACAGTTACGCGATCGTGCAATCAGAGACCCTATCATAATGGGAAAGGGAGAGAATATCCATGTGGAAAAGGCAGGGAATGGCGACACAGAAGGAGCGGGTTTGAGAGCTGGGGAGGAGAAGCAGGGGCAGAGCTGGAGGGGGAGGCTTCAGTGGTCATGGAGGGGTTGAAATGCCAGGGAGGGCACGATTCTCCTCCCGTTTCACCGGTGCTAATTGGGACTAACTCCATTTGACTCGGCATCGTTGCGCCAGTCCCCAGCAAGAGGAGGGTCAGACCTTGGGAATCGCAGGGGTGAGTCCCAGCAGGCTCCCAGCCTCCTAGTTTTTTTGAAGCAGAAGCAGGGAGTTCCCGGCAGCAGCTCGGTGCGTGTGCCAGTCTCCCAGACAAGCTCTTAAAATAGCCCAGCGCACCAGGCTGTGGCACCAGGGGGAGAGCGCGGAGGATGAAGCGCTCGGTCTTTCTGGCCCAGATTTGAGGAGGAGAAGGGAGTTGGCAGCTCCCAGCCCCAGGCGAAGGTGGCTTCAAGCGTGGTCAGGGGTGCTCAGCACCCCACGACCAGGCGGCAGGGAGCAGAGGGGTCGGCCGCCGGTGATGCCGGCACTGCTGTGCGTGCTGGACATCCTCAGCGAGGGGAGTTCTAAGTCATCTGGAGGAGAGCATCCCCCTCCTCTGCCGTTACAGGGCTGCTTTGCATACGCTCCCTTCAGAGAAGCGAGGGAGTTTTATTGTGGCTTGTCCAGAAGAGCTGAGTCGAGAGGTTGCTTTATGGCTCGCGGATCCCGGCGTGGAGAGGGAAGCGTCCCAGATGCGGTGTATAGTAAGGCTGGCAGCGTCGGGCAGCACTGCTGCATCGCGGAGCGGCTGCGAGCACCGCTCTGCAAAAGAGCTGAAGTCATTTTTCTTCTAAGGGCAGGGGGTAGTGGGGAGGAAATATGAAGGCAGCCCTGTTGCTAAGGAAATCTGCTCTTTGTACGGTCGTACATTTAGGTAATGCTAATGAAAGGCCATATAGTAGCGAGGTGCAGATGTCAGCACTGTGCGCTCCTGGATATTTGATTAGCATTTCTTTGACTTCGCCTCCTCTCACAGAAATACCTGAGCACATGGATATGAGGAAAATAAAATCCCCCTTCCTTCTCCTCTGCCAACAGCCCAGCGTTACGCAGAGAAAGGAAAAAGCCTTACCAAAATAAGACTCTCTCTAACGAACGCGTGGGGTTTTTTCACCCCCCCACGCACACACCCCGGAGAGGATGAGAGCAAACATGTGATGAGAACAGAAATAGTCACATCACTTAATGCATTGCTGGATGGTACCCAGCCGGCACGGCGATGAACCTGGCGTAAGACCCGATAGCAGCAAACCAGCATCGCATCCTATTTAATGGCTGGTGGCCCACAGATGTTTTAAACCTCGAGCCTGCAGCTCTCAGAGGTTTCCCTTTTGACTCGAGCATCAGCTTTGGAAGCAAAGGCCACGGATGCTCTATCCAGGGACTGGGCGCATCCACGGATTAGCTGGTGCGTGCGTACGTGAGCGGCGTCCAAGCCCGGATCCGGTGATCCGGCTTACGAAGCGGGAGAGGACCCGTGCTGCTGCTCCAGAGCGTCGTGTCCTGCTCCCGAGCATCGCTGGAAGAATGAGTCAGCCCTTTCCCTTTGCGCGGGGGTCGAGTGGATGCCCCCAGCTGAGTGTCACTAATAAAAGCACCCAGAAACGTAACCGCTCAGTGCTTGCATGGCGTGCTTGCGGCTGTCTTAAAGACCAGCTGCTCTGCGTGAGACTTCCAGAGAGCGAGAGCGCTTCAATGAAGCCCTTATATCTCTCTCTTTTGCTTTTTTTTTTTTTGCCACACAGTGCAACTCTGGGCTCTGTTTCTCTGCGCCTTTTGCTCTTCCTCCCTGGAGCAGCCCGCTGTGTCTTAGAGGAGTGAGTCCTCCCAGGAGCCCTCCAGCTCCTACGATGAACGGCCCCGCGGGGGCTCGACCCAGCAGCGGGGCCCTAGGGTGACAGAGATGTCCCTGCGCGTCCCTCCTTGATGCCAGAGGTGCCCGGGATGGAGGTTCACATGGTTTTTGGTGCGATGGCTGGGGATGCCTCCCTCCCTGCCAGCACCTGCCCCTCCCTCTCGCCGTTGTGCAACATCCCAAGGGCAATTACAGCAATGCTTACGTGGAGGAGCGATATTGGGAAAGTATTTAGTCATTTTTAACTGTTCTGCTGGCAACTCCTCTCCCTTAAGGTGGTTCCTATTTCTTCTTCTTCCTCTCCCAGCGTGTTGTGGCAACTCTTTGCGGCACCCCCTGGCCTGGTGACCCTTCTTGGTGCATCCTTGGGTACCCAGGGCTCCTCTTGGCAATGCGGAGCCCATGCTTCCACGAAAGAGCCCCATTCCCATCGGACAACTCTTTTCCTTTCCTTTCCCCATCCCTCCCATGCTTACTACAGTGATTTCCACGCCTTGACAGCAATTGGTGGGAGGACGGTTTTGAAAGTAAAAGTAAGAGGCAGGAGGATGCAGAGCTCCTCCGGCTCTCAGAGGCTTTGGGACACTTCTTCATCTCCAGAGTGATTTTCCCTGGGCCCAGTAATCAAGCCAATCCATTACGGCAGTTTGAGCGTTGGCACAGGGGTTATCGGGCACTCGTCCCCACACGGGAGCAACCTCTGAGCATCGATGGGCAAGGAAGGCTCCGGTGAGAGCCGGAGTCGAGTCCACCACAGCCCCATCGCTTCACTGTACGGCTCACCCCGCTTCCGAGGGGCAGAATTTGGGGAAGTTTGGGTGTGCTGATGCTCTCCCATGGAAGAGTCCGCATGTTGTTTATTGGAGAAACACGACAAAAAGAGGCGGCTGCGGTAAAAGAAGATAGGCTCACGTGCGCACAAAAACAACACTAAAATATACATGATTAAGGTTCCAAAGTCAGGCACTGAGCGCCCAAGAAATCCCAATATTAAAGACACCTGAGCGGCTTACGGCTGGCAGAGAGGCGTGAATTCGTTAGGGCGCAGTCTTAATTCTGTGGTCACCCGCTATTTTGTCTGCCTCGGGGAGCGTGTGGGATGGATGGAGCTCGGTTAAACGCAGCTCAGCCCCCAGGATGTGCCTGTCCCCCCGCTATTTGGTCTGCAGCCCCAGCGCCTCGCTCGCTCTGCGTTGTGCAAATCCTGCGTGGAGGACGAAACTGTTCCTCATGGGCCATCCTAAGATGCTCTTGCCTCTGGCTTTCCCTTCCCTCTGTCCCTTCCACCTCCACAGTGTTTGGTGGTTGGCAGGGGGGAGTAGCAGGACCCCCCGCTCCCAGCAAGAACCCTTTTGGGGTAGGCTGGCTTTGTGGGACCCTGGAGCAGGAGGGAATCCACTCTGTGGCTCCAGGAGGGCTGATGCAAGTGCAGCCCACACGCTTCACACTGCCAGCATTTGATTTTTCCATCTGTTTTTTGTTTTGGTTCCGTTAAAGGCAGAGAGGAGAGGTGGATTTTGGTGTGAACCTCCTGTCTGTCTGCATGCGGTGCGCGGGACAAAGGCAGCTTAGCATGGAAAGCCCCAGAAGCACCCAGGAGTGGGCTGGGGGACCTAGGCATCGTTTCGTTTGAAGCTGCAGGAGAAGCGTACGCTTAGGAGAAGCATCCTCGCAGCCTGCTTGATGTATTCACCATCTGAGAGCTGAGCCAGCGAGAGCCTGGAGGGGACAGATGGAGGAATTAAGGACATCTCAGCTGGGCAGTAGGACCAAGGGATGCTTGCGGGGGAGCTGGCTTCCATACCTGAACCACTTTGGAGATGAGGCTGGGAGTCATCACAGCTTTTCTTAGCAAGAGAGCCCTCCACCGGAATAATGTGTTGTGGACATAAAAGGAGATCTGGAGTGGGAATATTTTCGCCCTGGAAGCTGCTAAGGAACTTGCATTTAGCTGCTAGCAATCTGTTTCAAACTGGCTTTCTGTCCCAGGAAAGAGAAAGCAGAGCGATCTCGCTGCCCTGACCAACTGGAAATCCTTTCCTGGCTTTGTCGGGGGAAAAACAATGCGCTCTCAGTGAAATCCACGGCTATTTTAGATGTCAGCCCTTTCCCGCTTTGGAGAGAGCAGATAAGGAGACCAGTCGAGTAGATCCCCTGACTTTTATCTACCGACAAGTCAGCAGAGTGTCTGGTGAAGGCTGGAGATGCTGCGGTGCTCCCCGAGCCGGGCAGGTCATGGTGACACATGCGTGACCGCGGGAGAGAGGCCGAGAAACTGCTCCTGAGAGAAGAGATTGGAGAGGGATACGTGTAGCAGAGCACCGAGCAAAAGCCATGTTGAAACTTTGCATTTAGATGCCTGCAGCAGCAAACCGGGGACCGATAGATTTCCTGCCTCACAGCACTTGCTTAAAAAGTATTCATAAATATACCCGCCACTACTAACCATCCTTTTCTGCTGGGAATTGCCATTAGCAGCTAAATTCAGCGTTTTACATATAAAAAGCACTGAGGTTTAATTCTGCGCTATGCTTTTTTCAAAGTCCTTGTGGAAAAGAGCAGCTCCAAGCTGGATTTTGGCTAAGGGTGTGTTGGGAAGCGGGGACTGTAGCGATGCTCCACATACGGTCAAGACGAGATGCCACAAAGGATAGACCCAAAGATGGACCCGTCAGACCTGTGGGTTGCTACGAGTGGCAGTAGCCTCCAGCGAGCACTCACTCAGAGGCCAAAAACGGGCAGGTTTTTCCTGGGTGCAGCAAGGAGTGCATCCCTAGCGCTCATCATCCCCTCGCGTTGCAAATCCCTGCTGCGGCGCGGGGCGGGCTGCGCCAGATGTTCAGCTTTCTGAAGGAGGAGGGAGATTTTTGTTCCTTCAACCACTTTCTCAGAAGTACCTGGAATTTCCCAGCTGAGGTGATCCCTGTGAAATGAGCCCACAGTGAAGGTCCCCATGGAGTTGCTGTTTTGGAAGGGAGACTCGGCCTTGTGCTCCGGTCTGCGGAGGAGTTTCCAAATGGGGAATTAGGATGGGATTTCAGTGGAAGCGGATTATGCCGTTTCTCACTTCTCTGAGCACATTTCTTCCTCCGAAGCAGCACATGCCAGGCAGGGCAGCTCCTGTATGTGCCGGAGGGGACTGAGCCCAGAGCTCTGGAGGGTTCCCCGTGTTCCCGCGGAGGCTGGAGCGGGAGCAGGGATGGCAGGAGTGGGATGGAGGGGAAGCAGACGGCGGGCACGGAGGAACGGGCAGCACAAAGGGCTGTCAGAACAGCAGGGGCTCGTGCTGGCGACGGCTGCAAATGGAGATGGAAAGGGCTGGAGAGGAAAGGACGTGACACAGCTGGTCCCCTTCGGCTTTGATCTCGGGAGCAGAGGGGTGTTGGCCGCAGAGCAGGAGCGAGGAAGGAGGGGGATGACTCATAAAAATATTGGTGTTTCCATGAAGATGCAGTTACCTGAGGACAGGAAGGAGGAGGGAACTTCCCTGCAAATGTAGGGGGAGAGCTGGAAGAAAAAGTCCCACTTGTGTCAAAATTGCCAGCCCGCTTAGGAACACGAAGCTGTTTGCTTTGGAGCCAGCGGGTCGGTTATTTGCTGGGAGTTGGTGGTTATGGGCAGAGCAGAAGGTGGTTTGTGTGCTTGTTGCTTCAGGGCAAAAAAAAAAGACGGGAAAAAAAAAAAGAGCTTATTTTCTTGGAGACCTGTGCGCTGGAGATGTCTGTGGAAGAGAAAAGAGAGATCTCCTTCCTGCTCCTGGGTGAGGAGGATAATCGCAGCCTGGGTAGCTGGGGAGAAGTCAAGTGCAGCCCAGGATCTTCGTTTGGAGGCTCTGGCCATGGGAGGGCTGAAGTTTCTCCTTCCTGACCACCATGGGGTTTTTTGCTGGGGAGAGGGTTGTGGTTTCCTGATAGACATGTAGATTTGTGGACCCGTCTCTTCTCATGCAAGCTGAGAGAGGTGCCCTGTCCCACGCAGGAGGACACAAGAAGGATGGATGGACACGGCTGATGCCTGCCCTGCACCAAAGCAAGCTCAAACTTTCTGTCGCTGCTCCCTCCATGGGGGATTCCAGCTCACGGAAGCCTTGCATGCAACGTAGGACCAGCTCTAATTTTTATCCTGGAGGCAAAACTCATTGGAAATAATGCTTCATCACTCTGAAGGTCCTGACACCACCCTTAACCACCACATCACGAACCTCCTGTCGCAATTGTGATCTGCGTATGTGTCAAATCTTGCCTCGCAGATAAAAGCTGCTCCGCAGGCACCTTTTGTACTAAAATACGGAGCCTTTAAAATGTGAAAGAAACAACAAAATGTAGGACGCCACACAAAGCTGACCCACTGGGGACTTGGGGGGGGAGAAAAAAAAATGCAAGGAGGAGGGCTTGACACACAAAACTTGTTTTGTTAACAAAGCATCATTGTTCCACTGTGAATCGGTTTGACTGGAGTGGTAGAAACACCCCATCTGGAGACAGATGGAGAGTTTTCTGGCTAAAGAGACGGCGGGAGGAGGGACGGCTGACAGCCCCGCAGATAGCATTGTCTGCTGCTACCTTGGCAATGGGGAGGAGAAGGGGCGGGTGGCGGATCAGGCGTCCCCTTTGCGACCCGTTGCCCGTTGCGCCGGCTCCTTCTGCGCCCCGGGCCCTGTGCCCGGAGGGAGGTGTGTGCCCAAGTTGGCAGCTTGCAACCCTGGGATGATCCTTCTTGTCTTCTCGCAGGGCTGGTTGGGTGCTCATGGGGACTGGTGAGGTGTCCAAGGAGGCTACAAGCAGGTGTGTGTCCCCTCCATGGGTGCTCTCCATGGTGAGGTGGTACCAGACCTCTTGAGTGCTGTGCCAGGGCTTTGTGTGGTGCGGTTTTAGCAGCGCTGTGGGACCAAAGTGGAAGGGTCTTCCCAAAGCGAGCTCAGGCAGCTTGCTCCTGATCTCACGTTGGTTTCACCACAGACTTCCAGCAGAGCAGGAATTGGGCAGCTGGAAGGATGCTGATTTGAAACCAGCATGGTCAGAGCTGCAGGGAGTAAAAGTAGTGACAGCAGCAAGAGTTAATGCAACGCTGAAACAACAGGACATGCACTGGGGTGCTTGGGTGGCCCAGGATGCCTGAGGACCAGCTCTGACCACCTTGCTGAGGTTGGGCATGGATGAGGGAAAACCAATGCTTGAAAGCAGGGCCTCTTAGGTACAGCACATGCTAAACGTGAGATGGTTTATGGCAGCAGATTCTGCTGGTGTGGGGTCTGCTCTGCTCACCAAGAGCTCACCAACAGCCCCTGCTCCCTCTGCTGCCTTCTGTGCCTGATGGGAAACTCCAGGCTGGCTTTTGCTCCTGTCAGAGCTTTGAGGGATCGTATCCTTCCCACCCTATCTGAATTCCTGATTACTTGCTAATTGCTTGACACACTCTACTTGCAATGCAAGAGACAGGCTCACGTCATCCTCTGTGGTTTGCCAGGGGAGAGTGTGAACCTCTTTTTGACTTGCCTTGAAATAGATGAAAAAGAACAGAGCTCGATATGATTAATGTGAAAACTTCAGCTTGGTTTCCTGCCTTGGCATCTGGGCCTTGGTCCTCTTGGCATCACCGTGCCTTGATTTTTGAGGGTTGGGCACAGGCTGGGGCATCTGAGCGCTGATGGTGCCGGCTGGGCGCTGCTCTTCAAGGTCTGCCCACAATCCCCAGCCACTGGAGAGACATTTCGGGTTTGTGCAGCAGTCACGGAAGGATTCAGGTGGTTGCCTCGAGGCACTGCTGAGATAATACCTCAAGGGCTCCTATTTAAACGCACTGGGGCCTTTACATTTGCATGGTTGCATGGTGGAAACCTATTCAGATGCACCATGGCTTTTCACTGAGCTGAGATGAGCAGGCCAGCTCGCCTCAGTCTGCGGGCAGGCGGTCGCCCATGCAGAGGGGCTCAGGAGACCATTACAGCTTAGATAAAGCTCCACAAAATAAAGGAAGTAATAAACTAAAAGGTGGTTTTGGTTTTTGAGCCATGAGGCTGCAGATGCAGCAGGACAGAGGTGGCAAGAGGTGTCCTGCTGATGCCCCAGTGTCCCCAGACCCATCAGCGTGTGCTCATGAGCTTGTGGAGGTGGATGTGATACCAGCTTCCCTGCCTGGCTCACCAGGTTTACCTCCCACATCCCTGCTCTGGGCCAGATCCTGCCTGGTCCCAGCAGTGCTGAGCTGGCCCAGGACGATGTGACACAAGGAGGAGTATGAGGGTGATGGGGAGGTCTGTGCCACATGGGCCTGGTCAGCGCATGAGGTCCCAAAGTATTTGCCTCTGTCATGGCACCAGAGGTGGCTTTGGGATGAGGGGAGGAGAAATGAAGGGGGTTACTGAATGCAACCGAACACACAGGATTGAGTAAAACAGGTTGGATCGATCTACCTGAGTTCTTCTGCAGGGTGTCGTGGTGAGGAAGGGACCTGGACTTTGCAGAAGTGGCATGCTTGGACAGTCAGTGCTTTTGCAGCCGTTTACCTGCCTTGGGCTGCTGGGAACACTGTCCCCACAGCCTGCCCTGAAAAAGCATCGTTTTCTGTCTCGGATTTGGGGTCTGCTGTGGGCAGAGACCACACCAGATGCACCGCACTGGTGGGAGAGACAAGGTGACACCGGGCGGGCAGGTTTGGCTCAGGACGTGGCTTTTGATGCCAGGAGGGCAGCCGGGGCACAGACCCCATCACCATGTGCTGGCTGTCCTGAAAGGAGGAGATGGGCCATGGATTGCTGGTGATCCAGCAAAGCGTCCGCGTGCAAGGACTCAGAACACGTGCACGGCGGCAGGTCGGGCGGTTTGCTTTGCCCTACCGCTTGGAAAGCAAAGTACTTCCCTGGGGACCCCAGTGCCGTCCACCTCACCCTGCACCTCCCCATCCCCACCATCCCCATCCCAGCATCTTGCTACGTGGCGTGAAGTCTTTCTCTTCACTTTTTCCGATGCAGAAAGGGGAGAAAAATAATCTCTGAGCTCTCCTGGGGAGCAGGAGGGATGGCTTCACCTCGCTGGGTAAGAGGTGCTGGAATGAGCGCGGAGTGGATTGCTCAGCAGTGACTTCGCTGTCGGTGTAGAAGCTCCCGGGGAGATTGGGCGGTTTTGGGCAGTGTTGTGCAGAGGCAGCGTTGCCTGCGCAGGCAGCGAGCAGCCAGGTCGCTCCTCTCGCTGCCCCCCAAACGCCTCCTGCGCCGGGCTCTGTGAATCAGCATTTCTGCAGTCGAGAAAACCAGACAGCGGGGAAAGGCGGGGAAGCTGTCGGGGCATGGGGAGGAGGGTGGGGGGGACCTCGTTCAAAAGGGGGTGACCTGTGATTTGGGGATGGTCCCTGCAATCTGCTCCCTCTTGCATTTTTGCTCGTCACTGCCGTGGACCCGAGGGAAACGAGCGGCAAGCGATTGCCTCCCCTTGTCGCGTGTCCCCTCCCCGCCTTCAGCGACTGGGGAATGTGACAAGCTGGCGCTGGGAGAAGGCATGAAAGCGATGTGATCCGCTGCGGCTCCTGAGCCCGGAACCTGGGGGGATCCAGTTCCAGCAGCGGGGTTAGAACAAAAGAGATTTGCCTCCAGGATCAATTCCTCTCTGTTTTCCGGGCTGTACACACGGAACAGCCGCCGGCTCCATCAGTTCATGCCGGGGCTCTGCAGCATGAGCAGCCCGGCCCAGCGCTGGCCAGGACCTTCTCCAAAGGGCTCCAATGCTCTGAAATGCTTCTTTTTCCCAAAACAGGGAGAGCTGGGAGATCCCCTGGGACAGGCCTAGAAATAGCAAGGCCAGGCCAAGCTTTGCAATCCTTGAAAACCATGAGCAAAGCTGGATGGTTGGTGGTTGATGGAGCTCCAGCCTTTCCTCCACCAAGGACTGACCCGATGTGCAGCTGAGCTCCAGGTATGGGGCTGAGAGCTGTCTTTGATCCCCACAGATCACGCCTTGCTCCCAAGGTCTTTCGAGGTGGCATGTCCTCCCCTACGTCACAAGGCTGGCCAGTGGTCAAAAAAAACCAACTAAAAAGCCTTTTCTGCAATGTTACAGCAGTACCAACACCACGTTAACCAAGATGCCAGCCCCATCCCTGGAGGGGTTTCCAAGCCATGGAGATGTGGTGCTGAGGGACGTGGTTTAGTGGTGCCCTGGCAGGGCTGGGTTAACGGTTGGACTTGATGATCTGAAAGGTCTCTTCCAACCTAGGTGTTTTATGATTCTGACCCTCAGCTGTGGCGGGGCTGGGGCCACAGTGAGTGTTTTGTATATGCTGCAGGAACAGCTCAAGGAATCAGTGGGGTCCTGCTCCCTGGGGTGCTTGTCGCTCGTTCTGGGGAGGATTTGGCTTATTTGGGGTTGGGTTTTGTTTGGCATATTGCCTTCTCCCAAATGCCGCTGGGGATGAGCTGTGGAGAGCACAGATGTGCATCCCGAGCATACCGCAACGAGGTTCCTGATTTAAGGACTGTGATTAACCTCTTTCCAACAATTGCTAACCAGGTGCAGAATTGTAATGGGAAGAGGCGACAGCTCAGTGAAAACAGCCAGTTTTCCTCCATCACCTGGAAATGCGCACGGATGCCATTTTCTGCCTGGAAATCAGGCAGGGTTTAGGATTTATAAAGGGCGCAGGGAGGTTCTCCGGAGCTCTCTGGAGCTTGTTGTCTTCTTTCCTGCTTGAGATCCTGCAAACAAGGCATCGATGCAGCGTGAACCCGGCGCAAGACGTGCCGGTGTGCGGGATGACGGGCTGCGGAGCGTGCCCCGCTCGGGGCTGTGCATGCAGGAGTGCTAACGAGAAATGAGGCAGAAAATCACCCTGGATTTCCTGCCCTTCGTCTCGTGAGTCTGAGCTGGAAGAGCACCATCCCTTGCGCAAAAAAAAAAAAGAAAAAAGGAAAAGAAAAAAAAAGAGCTGTGGCTTCTTCCAGGCGTTCCTGCGTGGGATACGTGCGGGTGCCATGACCTGTACACGTGGCTGTGCACGTGGATTTGCCTGGTCCAGGTTTCCGTGGGAGCTCACTCTTTGGAAAGCCGGGTGTCACGAGGGGGGAAGTGGTTTTCAGAGAATCCCAGACTGCTTTGGGTGGGAAGGGACCTTTAAAGCTCATCTAGTGCAACCTCCCTGCAGGGAGCAGGGACATCTGCAACTAGAGCAGGTTGCTCAGAGCCCCGGCCAACCTCACCTGCAATG
>JAVSBS010029143.1:36655-107386 GCA_033124195.1 Coracias cyanogaster | reverse complement strand
GAGAAGAGGAGAGAAGAGGAGAGAAGAGGAGAGAAGAGGAGAGAAGAGGAGAGAAGAGGAGAGAAGAGGAGAGAAGAAGAGAGAAGAGAGAAGAGAGAAGAGAGAAGAGAATATAGAATAGAAATAGAATAGCTGGAACAGACCTACAACAATCATCTAGTCTAACTACCTGGCTCAGTAGTAGTCCCTTTTCTGCCCTATGGACCTGGAATTGTTCCTGAACACCAAGCAGGAAAAAAAAGTGGGACTTCTCATGGTCTGTCACTCTAAGAAAGTTATTCTGACAGACAGATGAAATGATTCCTATGGGAAAGGATGTGCCCAGCATGGCTATTCATCAGAGGATTCTCTACAGATTATTCTACACTCAACACTTCTAGGGTAATGGGAAATGCTACCAGGTGGCAGATGCAACTTTTAGGGAGCACTTGGGAGTCAGACTGATCACCTGGGAAGCAGGCACAGCTCTTCTCAATGGCGGGAACACACAGCTTGGCCTCAACCAGCCTTGGGGTGGATGTCTCGTTCATACTGCATTTGCTTACAGGATTAACATGGGAATTAGCACAGTCAGCTCCCATATGAGCAGTATTATGTTATCCAATTTGCATAGTCTCCCCGTGCTTGCAACATGATACCAATTCTGACAGTAGGAGCCTGTGTGTTTGGAGCAGAAGGTACAGCATTCTATCTCCAGTGACAACCATGACGTCTATATGGCAGGGGCAGGCAGAATACTTGACAACCATGAAGTCTGTATAGCCTGTGAATCACTACAGTGGCATATTTTGAGACATCAACAGCCTGTGAGAACTCTGTATATTTTTGTACTAGATCTGATCAAAAGAGCAACCACCTTCATTTTGTTAATGAGAACCCTATAGAAATTTCAGATACCGATCAAGTAATAAACAACCATCTCACTGATGACCATAACATGGACTCTGCCATGCTTACACTAGATTCCTGTGAAAAAGACATGGTTCCCCTTCAATCTATTCAGCTATGCAACGTCCTCAAACAGTGAAAGGGAAACCATAAAAACAAATGTGATGCACATCAACCCAAGAAATTCATGCCTTGTGAATTCCTTTGCAAAATTCTCTCAGCTTCAGAAACACTCTACTTTGCAAAAGTCTGAAGGAATTTAACATCGGATCCATTTGGAACTTCCCTGAACAATGCCAAACCTCTTAAGACGAGAACTTTCCATGACACGTACCAATTAGAGATCATGTCAGCAAATAAGTCTCTTGTAAACACCATCCAACAATCTTCATACAAAGCTGTTCTCAGCTGCCTACAACATATAACTTCAAAGATCTGTTTTTAAATTTCCACTGTTGCAAATATATTTTCTACTGTTGTGTCATAAAAAGTTTCAACAAGTTATTGGCCAATACATGAATAAATCTGCAGTCAGAGACTAGGGGTAATAAGTGAGCACAGAACATGGATGCCAAAAATACTGTGTTTTCATCTTGGAAGAGAAGCTACTAAAATGTATCTTGGTTGTATGACTGACTTACGAAAGCAAGATTTACAATACAAACAGGAATTACTTGAAAAACAGTAACTGAAGAGACAGAAAATTTCAGTAGACTCCAAAGAAGCACTTTTACAATCAAGTATAACGATTATTAGGACCCTTCTATGGCAGCAGACAGCATTTCAGACAATGCCTTAGCCATCTATTTCAGATCCATTGATTTCACATGCTTAAGTACTGCTGTAGAACACTTTGTGGCACCGAGGCACCTACTAGTAAAGAAACTAATACAGCCACTCACTGTTGGGGTATCATAAGCATGAGCCAAAAGCTTCCCTTAAATACCATAATAACAGATAAAATTTTTACCTTTGCACTGAGGTTAAATGCTAGAGTGAGATACTCTAAAGCATTCCTCAGAGTGGAGAATATGAATGTGAAAAACACAGAAGCTGATAGATTCTTGCTAGTTTTGGAAAACAGGCCACCAGGTTACCCAGCTATGTTTCACAGAGATTTTGCTACTAGTCCCTGATTCACAAAATTCTTGGTACAAATATTTCAAACACGTATGCTTGAGCTATTAAATCAAGTTCTCAGATGGTCTGGAAGTATTCACAAAGCAAAGCTTTCCAGGACACCTCTTCCTTTTACAGTATCCTCTATTTGATTGACAGCCTTTAAACCTCTCTTCCCTATTGAGTTTATGCCATGTGAAGCAACTGCAAAAAAGATCTTGTTTTCAATTTTTCAGGGTCAAGATGTCTTCCAGTAACATGGATGTCATTCATAGCACAATGAAAGAGAGTCATACCCAGGCCACCAAAAGAAGGGATGTTAACTGTGAAAATAAAAAGAAAATATCAGAGGTAATGGTAGGAAAGTCTGTTTAAGCCCAAAACAGGCAGAAGCAGGGACTTATGCAGAAAGATAGAATCATGCACAAATGCCAGCATCTTCTCTGCATGACCAGTTTAACAGTGCTGCTATTTATAACACAATAATTGATAACAGGACTAAAACCCCAAATTGATACTGCAAAAACATTGACCACAAATGTAGAACATGCTCAACAGACTCTAAATAAATGACTGAGAAATACTCTCTGTGGTAACTTTAAGAGTATTAAGAAAGAAATAAAAATATCCTTACTAGGACTAAGATAAAATATTTTTTAAGTTTTAAAACTTTATCTTGGACTTCTTCTTTTCCCCTCCAACCACTTTTGATTATGTGATGGGACTGTGTTTTGTTTTCATCTAGGCCAATCCACAGATAAGAAAAGTTAAATCATTCCTTCTTTGAAGTAACAGCCCTGAAACCATCTTTTTTCATAGAAGTATAGTTCATTGCAGCCAGAGATACGATTATAACATGATTTTATTTGTGGCCATGCTTCTGTGTCTCTTTGTCAGTTCTTTATCACCATTATAATTTCCTGAGTTATAACTGTCAGTTATCACGATCAAAAAGTTGGAAAGAGGTTTAAGTCATGGTCACTCCGCCTTCCCATCTGTGTAAGCTACGTATATGCAAAAAGGTATTAAAAAAGTGAGAGAGGGAGAGAGAAAAGGAGGATGGAAGGCTTCACCACACCAAGTGAAAAGCAAACAATATGCATATCAGCATCCTAAGGAGACGTACCACTCTGCTGGGAAAAACCAAGACAAAAGAATTATCTGACACAACAGTTCAAAGCATATTGCACCTGTCAAAACGTCTGTCATCTTCTATAGAAATGCACCATTCTAAAAGAAAAAAGGGAAACTCTAGCAAAGTCACTCAGAAACAACAGACCACTTTGTCTCCTTCCTTCCAGCCAACTCCTCCATCTGAAAGCCATTTAACTCAATGCTAAAGATTGCCTGGAAGGACCAGACAATAGGAAGGTCTCTTTCATTGTCAAGGACAGTTACACTTTGAAGATGATGCTCAAAAGGGGTTAAAATGGGTCAACAAGCAATTGTTGAGTCTATCCAAGGAAATGTGAACAGAACATTGTTAAAGTCACACACAAAAAAATCTAAAAGAGCACATCTTTAAGCTGGGGAAGTATGGGGAGGCAACACAAAATACTAATGTAATCTTATAGTGAAATGGAGATAAAAAACCTAGCAGTACAAGCGGACAAACTGTGAATTTCAGTTTAGATATGGCAGTTCTTAGCAACATGCGTCCAAGGCACAGAACAGACAAGAGAGATAAAAGTTGACTAACAAAGGGAAAAACAACAGCAACCTGAGAGAAATAGATGTAATTTTCCTTTGACTTTTTCATCTGTCTTCTTCCAAATTTCACAACATTCCCTGGGAATCACTGTGTGTTATGCAGCTAGTTGTAATGGGTGCACCTTATGTACTGAATTGGACTTACTCATTTGTGAATACCAACCTTTTTAAAGGAAAAAAAAAAAAGGAAAACTGCAAAAATATTTCTGCTTACATGCAGATTATCTAAATCAATACTTATACAGCCTACTGAAATGTCTTTGTGTGTGCATGTTGCCTTCACGTTTACGTAAAAGATAGATATTACCATTTTAAAAAAGCTTCTAGACTTGATTTGCACAGATTTATTCTAAGGTAAATCTTCAGCAGAATAAAATACTTATCTAAAGCCATTTATTTATCTAAATCCAATTCTTATTTTTATTATTAGAAGTCTAATTTCTCTATTAATCACATTTTGGCTTGTTTTTCATTCTTAAATGCAGCATTGCCAGGAATATAGTCACCAAGCCTGAAAAAACCCACCAGTTCAGCAGAACTAGTCATGAAGTGTATTCATCTGCATCTGCATTTGCAGCAAAGGGACATTCCATTACAAGCAACTTCGGACAGGAAAAATGCCTGAAATTTGCACTCTGCTGAAGTCAGTGGCAAAACTTTTGTTAACATCACTGGGGGCAAGACGTCAGGTCTGTTTTCACGCTCTTGTACTTCTGAACTAGGTCAGTGATGGTCTTGCGCATGTTGTTTCTTGGACAACTTCTCCCTTTTTGCTCTTTCAAATCTTCAGGCAAGACGAAAATAAGAACAGAAAATTGTCTTTGAAACTGTGCAACTGAAGTGAATGGGTCTTCAAATTGTGGAAAATCCTTGAATCTAGGGCTGGATTTTCTTAAATCTTTCTATATATACTAAGATGCAGAACTAGCCTGTGATGTGGTGTAATTCTATATCTCCACAAAATAAATAGCCAACATTCAGTTGCTGAGAATATGGTCCAGGGTGTTCCCTTTTAGACTAGTGGTGCTAGACACTAAACACATGAAGGCCATGAAAAATGAAATTATTTGAGACTTGAAGAAGTTCAAATTCACATCTAATTTCAAAATCATGGTTTGTAATGGAAGGCCATTTCTACAAGAGTAAGAAATAATAAATGTAAAAAGCACTGTTTACCATTAGCTTCCCTCCAATTAAAAAAGAACCGAAATCACTGAAAATTTCTATAAAATTTCTTTTTTTTCTTTGTATTTTCTTTAAACAAAGCCAGATATTCCAAGAAGGCTAATCAAAGCTCAACATTTTCAAGAGTTTGCAAAATCACCTTTCTGATATAAGATCTTTTTCAATCATCTTTTTGATAAATTATTTTATCTCAGATAGCACTGGAAACTTGTCTTATAGCAAGCCCTGCTCAGTTTTCATAGATATGACAAAATTCTTATTTTATCTGCTCGGTTTCTTTACTTCACAATTATACACTTTATGTCTCAGTGTTTATCTGGCACCAGACATTTTGATGAATGTAAATTGAGTTGAAAGCCCCATAGACTAATCCTTGCTACTGCACATCCTTTGCTTCTGAATACAAAACTAGTTTTTTCATGAGCTTTTTATGGCCTTATGCAAGTGATTACCTGGTACTAAGAAGTAATGGGAGTCACAGCAGCATTATCAGTGCCTCTTTCAGAATTATCTATTTTCAACAGCATTTGTGATTTTTAGGTTTGCTGCAAAAGCAGTCTCAAACTACACTATTCAAAACAGTGATGAAAATGATCATTACACAATTGATGGCCTCTTGTGTAATTGATACATATGTGACTGACCCAGCTTCACAAGAAATGCCTTGGCAGGGGTCAAAGTACAAAACCCCACTCGCCTGCAGCATAGGGCAATTCAGGCTATGTCATTATTCTGTTTTCCTCCTCCATCTTCCATGCCCTCTTATATTCTCCCTCCATCCCCCAAAACACTGTATTCTTCACCCTCTGCATTTCCTTCAGGTGACTTCTTCCCCTCCATGGTTTGTGAGTCTCAGCAGATAGGGTGTCTGGAGATTAAGGGAACCATTGTCCCCTTTTTGGGTTGTGATGCTGACAATGAGCCACAGTCAGAGGCAAAAGAGGAGGAAAGCTATGTTCAGCCTTGGAGATCATAAAATGGGGATGCTATGCACACAGTCATCTTCTCAGGTACTGTGAAACCTGTGTGTGTTCAGGGCCAGGGGAATCTCAGGAGAATTGAGATGCCAAACTCTCAATACAGCTATGGTGCACATGTGCAAATCTTGCTTTTAGGATCTAAGATTGAATCTAAATTCACATTCTGTATGAGATACCAGCTATAAAGAGAGGGACAATCTTTTTTTCCCTTTTTCTATTTATTATCATGGTCATGTACATTTTTTCACTGTAAGAAAAACAACATCACGCCTACATCTACTTCTGTGGTCAGACACTGATAAATAATACCTGCTGAAATTTTTGAAAAAGCTTTATCCTAATATTGACATCTGGCAGAAAAATTTCAGCTTCAATATTAGCTTGCTAAGATGACATGCATGAAAAAACATTTTGTGATGATACATGTGTACAGACATCCTTGAAAACACCACAAATTCACTAAACTGAAAATGCTGTATCAAGTACAAAGACTTTTCGTGACAAATGTGGCTTGATTTCTTTTTTTTTTTTTCCTAACTAGAATATAATCAGGATTTAAATTTCTCTGCAATTGATAGCACTCTGTAGATAACATGAAAATGCTGGATCAAATTTTCTACTCATGTGTCCCCATGAAAGGTAGACTTGACAAGAAGCAAATTTGTCCTTGTTTTTTTAACTTGACCACAATCATATGCTTTTCATATATGCCTGTAGAGTGTTAAGGCTGAAAAAGTCTCCTATATTCTTCATTCTCCTGTATTCATATATGAACACGTGCCCAACAACAATCTTTAATCACAGCTCTTCTTTTCAGAAAGACCCAGTCCTCAAATCAGAAGAAGGAGACAATCTCATGTGACTTATTTAAAAAAGCAATTATACTCCATGAATGACAACAGTGTATCAGAAGGAACAGTTCAAAAAAAACACAGGTGGAAATTTTCCGAAATAAAATTGTTGCAGGTAGTAAATAACTTCAAAAATTCACAGTCTCTTTGTTAATGAATAAAGAACAAATTTGCTAAGTTCACCTGATAATATATTTGCAAGAAATCATTTAGCCAGCTAGTGCATATGTGCATTTCAGATACACCTCTGAGGATGACAGATTTTTTAAAAAAATATTAAAATATCACCTTCAGGTAGCTGTTTCCAGTGCTTCTGTAAGATACTAGGGGGTTTCCTTTCTAAAAAAGCTTGTTTTCTCTGATCTCAGGAGTGTACGCCTGACTGACACAATGCAATTCACTTCTGTTATCAGTAGAACAAATACAGCTTTGTCCCCTTCTGTGTGTCATCATCAAATTGATGAGCTAAATTAATATTTCAGGATTTTTTAGGAAAAGGTGAAATTGTAACAGGAAAAAGATTATGCCTTGATTTTGAAATTTCCATCAAACACAGTACTGTTGGTGATTTGCAAAACACTTTTTTTAAAAAAATAAGTGTTTAAACTGTGCTCTGGGGACACCAGACAAGGCAGAGCTCTTGTAACCCTTCACAAGTAAACTTTGCACTTTGCAAGGTTCCCTACAATAAACAGGGTTCGGAAGGTCACGCACTCTCACTCATCTTGGCCCCTACTGTAAAAGCTGTGGTTGAGGCTGCTTCAAGGTATTTACTTAAATACGAAACAGCTGAGTGGATGACATCATTTCAAGGAGCAGGAGGAAACTCCTACTGATTTAAGGCCACAAGTATCTTGTAAACATTTCATATTTGATCTGAAGCTGGATTCCTTCCTGGAAAAAGCTGGTGGTGGGCAAGAGGAGGCTCCATGTAGAAAAGCTCTATGGCTAACATATATCCTTCTGGGGAATCCCATTTATTTCATTCAATCCTCTCTCAAACCCTTTGATTTGCTAGGGAATTTCCCCCACTATCCGCATAAGAAATTTGTTTCTGTTCACTAATGAGAACAAGTAATCACATACAGTCTCTTCCTTGTCTTTCCAAATAATTCCCCTCAAGAGCAAGGTCCAAAAGGCAGCGAGGCCAGGTGCACAGTACAAAGTTTTGCCAGCCAAGCTACAGCAGCAGGGATATGAAAAGCACATGGCCAAGAGCTGATGAGTAACACCAGCCAAACTCCTGGCTGAGTTTCACATGGGTCCCACTGTTAGAGCAGAGCTCTGGCCACCTGCCTGACTGGGCCAGGACCACAGAGCTACATTTCAGGAGCCCCAACAACATCGGCTGTGCCTCCTCGGGGCTCTGCCAGCAAGTAATGCTAATAGCCATCACAGAAAGGCAAAGGGTCTCAAAACCAGAACAACTGAAGAGGTCACTGGTAGGACAGTGAAAGTAGGGAAGAGAGCAACCGTGAATAACAGATGATGGTTAGGTTGTTTAATGCAACATTGAAATGTATTCATTCTACAGGGATGAAAGAAGTGAAGTGAGGCAAGAAGAGAAAAATTCTTTATTTATTCTGAGAAATTCTGCCATCTCCAGGAAAAAATACGAATTGGAGGAATAGGTACAGCAAAAGAAACAGCAAATATCTATCACCAAGATCACCCACCTCCAAAAATCCTTGTGTTTATATTTCCTCCCACAGCCAATTTAGTGTTTAGGTTTTAATCTTTTTCCCATCATCACCAGTTGAATTGTTTTTATTTTTTTTTCTTCTGGGTTTTATGCACTTATGAAACATAGTCTGAAAGAAAAAAACAATCTCACCAGAACCAATGAAGATTCCCCACAGGAATCATATTTCATATAAAGGAAATCTACTAGGAAACTATAAAGGAATATATAAAGGAAAACTACTATGATCTTGTCCTTGGAAATATAATATAATTTGAAAGGCAGTGAGTCTCAGTTCAAACTGAATTTGTATAGTTTCCAACTGTGCACACTCAGAGACATATTGGTAGTCACAGCTGGATTTTGGCATATGACATTCAGGGCACCCACAGCACTATCACTAGCTCAGCAATGCTTATGGCTACTGCTTCATACACCTGATGCTGCCACACTCATCATGCTGGAAGTTAATCAGGTTACACAGTTCTGTTGCTCTTTTCCAGTTGTGGCCAAAACCTGACGGCAATGATCAGACTTTTTCCCTGCTCTGTGCTAGAGAGGGGCTTTTCTTTGAACAGGGACAATAAAGTGAGGCGTGTTGGTTTTGGTGTAAAAAGGTAGACATCTACAGATCTCTCAAGTCAAAGGAAACATATTTCATGGGTAAGATAAATACTTTGAGTTTCTTCCAGCAATATAACAATTCCATCAATCATTTGTAAAAGGAAAAAAAAACCGCTCCTATGTATTCTAATTGTCTGGGATGTCCAAGAGATCTCTTTATTTCTTTGGACCATCTAAATCAAACTATACAGTATAACTCATATGAACAACCACCCTGTATATTAAAGTACTAGAGATGCATCAGATAATCCACACCATGAGGGTCTTTGAATCCTTCCTAGGATTCTTAGGTTAATTTCTTAAAAGACTATACATATTTTAGTAGAGACAGTCTCAGTACAGATCATATCAAACTTCCTTTTTTTTTTAACTCCAGCTGTTCTAAAAAAAAACAGAAGAAACCTGTTAAAAAACCACATACTGTGGAAAAAAAGGCTGACATTTTCTAAGAAAAAAAAATCATTCAAACTCTGACCTTGTTGGCTATCTCTGAGAGGAACTACATGTGAACTCAGAAAATGATAGCCATTACCAATGTAACTGAGCAAGCAGGCAGCAGAGATTTAAGGTACCTTGAGAAATAATGGAACTGCCTATAGACACACTCATGTTAGAATCAGGCTAGCCAACTCAGGTACCAATGAAGCACCAGCTTCAGTATGGGTTACCTGCCCTAAACACTTACTGGGGCCTGTTTTGCATCTGTGACTGCATTTCTGAAGCTAACTACATTAAAGCAGACTCATACCCATTGTCTTTTTCATCCCTAGGATGAATTGTGGTTGAATGTCTTCCTCTTCTTGAAAGTAGACGCCTCAGCAGGCTGCAGCTCCTGTATGCTGTACACAGAAAGCACAGGTACTGGGTCAGGTCAGTTTGACATTAGGAGGCTGGGAATCACCCACTTCTCCTCACCCAAGACACTGGCAAGAGTAATGGCCAGAAAGTGTCTCAGGCTTGCATGGCTACAGGTAGTCTGCTTGAGGAAAAAAGGGCACTTATATCAGACCATTATTACATTATTCAATGTTTCAATAACTAGAGCACCCCTTGGCTAGGTACTGGGATAGGAGCCTCATCGTCTTACTCAAATGATAGGAGTTAGTCTACCCAGAGCACTAGCCACCAGGATATAGGAGGAGGGAAAAGACCTCCCAAAGCCTTCCCAAAGACCACTATGCAGGTCCATGCCAGCCTGTCCCTTGCAGGGTCTTCCACCTGGGTCAGGGCAATGCCAGGAAACCGTACAGGTTGGGGGATGATGAGATTGAGAACAGCCCTGAAAAGAAGGACTTGGGGGTACTGGTGGATGAAAGGCTGGTGCGACTTGAGGTCATTTCCTCTTGTCCTATCACTTGTTACTTGGGAGAAGAGACCAACATCCACCTCACTACAACCTTCTTTCAGGTAGTTGTAGAGAGCAACAAGGTCTCCCCTGAGCATCCTTTTCTCTAGGCTGAACAAACCCAGTTCCCTTAGACACTTGTCATAAGACCTGTGCTCTAGACCCTTCACCAGCTTTGTTGCCCAGCACCTTAATGTCTTTCTTGTAGTGAGGGGCCCAAATCTGAACACAGTATTTGAGGTGTGGCATCACCAGTGCTAAGTACAAGGGCACAATCACTTTCCTAGTCCTTCTGGCCACACTATTTCTGGTACCTTCTTGGCCATCTGGGTACCTGCTGGCTCATATTCAGCCAGCTGTTGACTAGAACCCCCAGGCTCTTTTCCGTTGGCAGCTTTCCAGCTACTCTTCCCCAAGCTTGCTGTGTTTCATAGGGTGGTTGTGACACAAGTCCAGGACCCAGCACTTGGCCTTGTTGAACCTCATACCATTGTCCTTGGCATCTCAACTGAGCCTGTCCAGACCCCTCTGTAGAGCCTCCCTACATTCAAGAACATTAACACACCCATCCAGCTTTGTATCATTTGCAATCTTGCTGAAGGTGCACTCAAACACTTCGTCCAGATCATTGATAAAGATATTAAATAGAACTGGCTCTGATATTGAGCCCTGCGGAACATCACTTGTGAGCAGCTGCCAGCTGGCTTTAACTGCATTCACCATCACTCCCTGGGCCCAGCTGTCCAGCCAATTTTTTATCCAGAGAATTATATCCCCACCTAAGCCATGAGGAGCCAGTTTCTCCAGGAGAATACTGTGGGAAACAGTGCCAAAAGCTTTACTAAACTCTAGGCAGACAACATCCGCAGCCTTTCCTTCATCCACCAAAATGGGTCATCTTGTCACAGAAGGAGTTCAGGTTAGTCAGGCAGGACCTGCCTTTCATAAACCCATGCTGACTAGGCCTAATCACCTGGTTGTCCTGTATGTGCCTCATGATGGCACTCAAGATGACCTGCTCCATAACCTTTTCTAGTACCAAGGTCAGAGTGTGTTGTGCTGGTTCAGCCATCACCATTTTATCCTGCCATCAGTTGCCTGATCACACAGGCCAACACTGAACTCAGCAACATCCCCTCAGAAGCCTTCTTTCAGAGAGTCTTGCCATAAGTTCCTGTGTGCCCAGCTCCTTCACTGACCACTGCGTTGATAACATCACCTGCTGGACATAACAGACAGAGATGGCTCCCTCAGTAGCCCTTCACATGGAAAGACACCACCCATAGAGCTCAGCAAGATGTAACCAGCCCCAACAGGAGCCACACCCAACAGGAAGCTCTTCCATCTGATTGTCTCCTGGTTAATACAGCCCTGGCCTCACCCACCACTCCAACCATGACCACCTGGGAGAGAGTAGAGTCACAAAACCACAGGTGGACCAGGTTCTGCCTCTGGAACGTGAAGCCAATAGGAAAAACAAAACATTCTGCTAGGTTGTGACTGATTCACAGGCCAACTCCAACTTGGGGCCAACAGCTCAGGCCCAAGCACTTCAGACTGACAGGCGTGTAGTTCCCCAGATCCTCCTTCCTACCCTTCTTGTAGATGGGTGTCACATTTGCTAATCTCCAGCTAACTGGGATCTCCACAGTTAGCCAGGACTGCTCATAAATGATTGAAAGTGGCTTGGTGAGCACTTCCACCAGCTTCCTCAGTACCCTTGGGTGGATCCTATCCAGCCCCATAGACATGTGCATGTAAGTGGCCTAGGACGTCACTGACAATTTCCTCTTAGATTATAAGGGCTTCATTCTGCTTTCGATCCCTCTCTTGAGCTCAGGGGGTTGGGTACCCCGAGAACATCTGGTCTTACTGTTAAAGACTGAGGTAAAGAAGGCATTGAGTACCTCAGCGCTTTCTCATCCTTTGTCACAATATTTCCCCTGCATCCAATAAAGGGATGGAGATTCTCCTTTGCCCTCCTTTTGTTGCTAATATATTTATAGAAACATTTCGAATTGTCTTTTACAGCAGTAGCCAGGTTAAGTTCTAGTCAGGCTTTGGGCCTTCTAATTTTCTCCCTGCATAACCTCACAACATCCTTGTAGTCCTCCTGAGTTGCCCACTCCTTCTTCCGAAGGTCATAATCCCTTCTTTTTCTCCTGAGTTCCAGCCAAAGCTCTCTGTTCAGCAGAGCTGGTCTTCTTCCCTGTTGGCTCATCTTTCAGCAAATGGGGACAGCCTGCTCCTGTGCCTTTAAGATTTCCTTCTAAAGGAACGTCTAAACTTCCTGGACTCAGGACTGTCTCCCAAGGGACTCTGTCAACCAGGTTCCTAAATAAGCCAAAGTTTGCCCTCCAGAAGTCTAAGGTACCAGTTCTGCTGATGTCAGCTCTAAAAGAAAGTGAACACAGACATAAGTCCATTTAACTATCATCAGGAGTATTAGAAGCTTGATTTATCAAGCCTCAAATGGATTTTCATTCTCTATTACAATTGTAGCGAGTTGAAATTTGTTTTAGACCCTTTCATGTAACACCACAACTAAGCAGTTCCTACTGTAGATCTTCTAATATTTATTTCTACTGTAGCCAGAAAACAAGTTAAAATGTCTTTTTTAGCACTAAACTGTAATGAGATGACAAAAAAAATACCCCACTGTATAAACAGTTGTTTAACACAGATAGCATCCAACAGCTTTGGTGTCACAGAGGAGATGAATGCAAAGAAATGTGGTTTTTGACATTTTTCCCCAGAGGCCAATTAAAATAAGCAAAGTGAAATGCACAGAAATAAAATATGTCTAGCAAATATGTTTCATTCTAGCTTGATTTGCTACACACTATTGTACTGTAGAAATGGGATTATGCACAAATTAAACTATAGATTAAGGACAGCTCAAATTTATCATTAATAAGCACTATAGAAGATATAATGAATCACAGTGAGTCTTCAATTAGGGTTTTTTCCAGAATAAATAGTCATTAAGGTCTAGATTAATAGATATTACAGCCAGAGGGAACTATTGTCATTGTCTTTGACCATTGTTATCATTGTTTTTCAGTGCATAAAGTAATTTTTAAAACCTTGCTTTAGATTTAATTATGAGTTATGCAACAAAACACAAAGGAGACTCACTGAAATAGCATATAATTAAGTTCAGAGATTTGTTTTCCTTCATTCCATCATTACTAAGACTTGATCCTCTTGTAGTTTGTGAAATTTAGTAGCAATAACCATATCACTGAAGTTCCAAGCGATATAGTTATTCAAGAAAAAGTAACATTTATGTAAAGAAATGGGAATGCCCACTCAGAAAGAAGGGTTCGTGTCTCAAAATAAATTTAAAAAAAAAGCTAAAGCGGCACGCGATATACCAGATTCCTATTGTGAAGCACAAATTCTTCACAACACTGGGAGACATCACAGAACAAAAATACTATTAGAACTGTTTCAAAAGGAACATTTTTGGCTAGGATAGAGACTTTTGACATTATTTATTAGGTTCAAAAATGCTTAACAAAGGCCTAACAATAGTCCTGTGGAAACCACTACATCTGAGGCACTTTCTGTTGTTATGTGCAGGCATTGATTTGAAGATGGCCAGCATTAGTAGAACAATTCCCTCACAGCAGTCAATGCAAGCGAGCATTCATACACACACAAGCAAAAGCCTGTGAACAAACCATATGGAAACAGGAAAAAAAGTAAACATTTATTAACCTCTTTGTGGGGAGACGGGCAGAAGAACAGGCCAGTGGCGAAGGAGATGGTCATGCCAAATTTCTGCGAAAGAAGGTGTTTGCCCCAAGCATTTTTTTTGCGTAATATGAAGAAGCCTGGAGAATGTATCCAGTGCCATGGTAACTGGGGCTGCCAGCCTTGCCGCCACCCAGACGCAGCCTGTATGTGGTGCAGGTTGGCAGGTTTGGATGCTGCTCCTGCCCCCTTCCATGCCCACAGCCAAGGGGACTTTGGCAGGCACAAAAAACCTGGGCCTATTTCCGGAAAAAAAAAACCCAGAAGTGAGGACTTTGCTCAGCAGCTGAGCTGACATATAGAAATACACACAAAGATCCAGAAAGACTTATGTATTATTCTCACTGCATGCATACAGAGATAGATAAAAACTGTGAATGGTGCAAGCAGAAGGTTTGGGAATGACAGTGGCAGATGAAGTGGTACCCAACATGCAGGCTGACTATCTTCCTAAGATAGCAGGGCCAGAAAGTCACCTCCATCCTCATCTGAGGATGGATATACTAAGACAGTGGTAAAACGTTATTTGACTCATAAAGTCATTAGGAACCCAAACACGTTACGCCATTGAACAGCCAGGGAAACCTCTCACAATTAGATTCTTTAGTTTTACAGCTCAGTTCCTCTTCTTTTGTATTAACCTCAACATAAGCTTCCTTATGATAGAAATTTCCATTTTCCAGTGTAATCGTTATTTAAATTTGCCTTGGAGAAAATGGAGAGGAGCTCCAACCTATGGAAAATATGCTCTAAAGACAGGCTTTTCATTTGCATTTAAAATGTGATGAATAGTGTGAGTGGTTTCTGAATCATGCTATAGAATATTAGCTGATATAAAGACATTTCAGACAGGCTTGGTTTGGTGCTGCTGAAGAGACTGAGAGGAAAACAGAGTGAATGAGTCCATACAGGGAAGGAAGAGGTAAAATGTAGGTAACACCCACCTGGCCCAGCAGCCTCTTTCCTGTAGCTGAGCGCTGCCTGATTAACCTGGGCATTGCCCCACCACAGCTCTAGGCAGCACCTCACCTCTGCTCTCAGCAATGAGTAGCAGGCTCCCAAAGCTTTACTAACACACCTAATGCACCATGTTTAACTGCACCTCTCTTGGCCCATAGGATCCGAGGAGGTTTGGGTCCTTTCTTGCCCTCAGCCTGGTGGGGAAGACTTGGAAATGCCATGTTTGCAGTGCACTGGGACTTGTGGTGGCACAACCCATTTGTCGTCTCCTCTAAAATGGACTGAAACAGGTGAAGAAAAAAGTTAAAATGGAGCAACAATTAGTTGTTAACTCACCACCTTTTACATGAAAATCCTGCCTTTCCAGTCTTTGTAGACTAAAAACAAAGATCCTGAATTTCTGAATGCTAAGTGAAATGATGGTTCAGTTCATGATTTCTGAGGCTGGGAGATAGAAATGCTGTCTGCTTAGATCCAGCAGTTCAACATCTTTAAAATTGGCCCATATCTCCATGCAGCTACCCTTACTTTGTAATCAGTTTGTGTGTACAAACCCCGAATACCCCCATATCTTGGATTGCTTTTTAATTTTACATATTAATTCAATGTTTCTAGCCCACTCAAAATGGCTTTTTATTTGGCTTATTTCCATTCATTTCTGCAAATGGGAAGATTTCTAGCAGGGGATGCTCCTGTTTCCTGTGCAGCAGACCTTGACAAACAACGGCTGAACATTTTCCCACACCACCTCAAGCCTGGTTGGGAGGGACATTCTTTTATATGGACTGTTTATTATATTAAATATGCATACATGAGATTACTAGGGGGTTAGGCTAAAAACAGGACCTTAAAAAAAAAAAGAGACTAATGAATATGCAATCCATATTAATTAGTACATATACTTAGAATGGCAAAAATGTTCCTGGGTGCTTTCAGTACTTCTGTATTTTATGGGCATATCTCACTGCATTGCATTCAAATATAATGAAGTATGTGCTTAAGGATGTCCATTCCTACAGTAAATAAGCTCTAAATTGGGAAAGTTTTGCCTCAGAGGACAGTTCACACACATGCTTTTAACCCTGACTGTTCATTTAAAGTCAATTCCAAGATCAGATGTGATTTAAAATATATACTCTTCTGAATGATAGCTTGCTTTCAGAGGCCATTTAAACATACCAGTGTGACTATTATATTATAATAAATATAAAAATAATAATTAGTATTTTAACTATAAAAATGTTGTTTCCATGATTTTAATTATAACAAAAGACACTATTTTGCTGCTTTTGCTGTATATAACATCTCAAGGTGAATTTTAAAGTTTTTAACATCTTCATACATTGTTTACTGCCTGAACAAATTAATTTCAAGTCTTACTAAATGTGATGATAGCTTTTAAAAGTATTAAAAATGTAAAATTACTTACTTTCAGTAGTCCAGAAGGCTTTGGCCACAAGTGGTACATCAAAAATTTTTAAATTTGGTACAATAACAGTAATCGAAATGTATAGATACAATATTTCAGAAAACAGTAGGATCATGGATTCAAAGAAGCTGGGTTTTGGAAAGAAATTGAAGTCCTTCGCTTATGTCCAATTCAAGAGGAATTCGTGACTTGAGTAGTTCCCAAGAGCTTCTGCAGCTAAAACTGTAGTAGAAGTACTAGGTGGGGAAAAAATAGTAATAACAGGTCTTATACTAAACTTTTTATCTGCACATCTCTTGAAAGGTATATATACAAATTGATTTGACATTAAATTTATGTCATTATCTGCTCTATGACTCAGTATGTTCATGTCAGGTTTAAAATATCTTCTGGATGAGATGTCAAATTTCTTCCTACCAATACTTAAATATCAAATGTACTAAATCAAAAAAGAAAATGAACTGTCATAGCCCAGAAAATGCACAAACAGAAACATGGAAAGACAGAGGAAATTTTGAAGCACATTAAGGGTTAGGAGAAGGACAGGAGCTCTCTTAAGGCTGTTATTTGAGGATTGTTGTGGAAATGCATGTTCAAACCCTGCTTTTGCCAGCAAGCACCTGGGAAGTGATCAGCAAAATAGATGTGACAGCACTATTCTTGTCTCAGAATGCTGCAGTATGTAAAGAGTGAAAATAATCATCTATGCTTGATTAATTAGGTTTGTAAGTATTGTTCAAGAACTAAACAATATTTCTAAAGATTTCAATAGTTCAAAGTTTGCCCTATGGCCGTCTGACCAATACATCTTCCAGCACACACAGTTTACAAGCATTTTTCTTCCCAATATGTTGTCTTCGTTTGGTGCGACATTGTTTGAGCACAGGTCTATTTGGGTCAGGGTGGTTTTCTTCCCATCACAGCAGTGGTGCTGAGGACAGCACTTGGACCATACATCTTCCATGTCATTTCAGTCAAAGGCACATGATGCTTCCCAGTGCCCAATCAGGAAGGGTCTGGCGCTGAAACAGGGGGGCATATTGGCAACCTCAGCTTTTTTAATGACAGCCATTGTTCCAGACAAACAAAAGCACGGTTCTGAATATTAGCATGCGGCCTTGTGTAAAGGTCATCTGTATGGCACATTCATCATCGCCCCAAAACAGGGGGGCAAAACTCTTTAAAAATTCTGTCAAAACCTTTTATTGTCAGAATACGTCTGAAAGTTGGCAACTGATGCAAACGCAGCAACCACTTTGAACAGTTCTCCTTAGCAGCAATTCTGCAAGGGGCTGAATGCACAGCAGCAGTGGAGAAAGAGAACACAAGATAATAGATATATTCTTCCTAACTGCTAGTAGGGGGGCTACTTTAATTAGGCTAGTCAATTAAAAAATTAATCTAATATTCTGTAATAATTAGGCTGAACAGCAGCTCTTCCCATAAGGTAGAGTTCCCACAATAGCTCTTGTATTGGCTAACTAGTAATGGGTAGTTAGCAACGATGCTCTGGTTTTGAGGCTTAATAATATACCATTCACTTGTAAAAGCATTTGAAAATTGAAATAAAAAGGATATAGCGCAGCGAGCTAAAATCTTTGATCAGTCCTTCAGCAGTCAAGAAAATAATGCCAGTGAGGTTACACAAAACAAGTGTCAGCTTTATCCCTTATATCAGCAACTGTTTCTCGGTATATGACATTCACAGTCTGGCCCTTAGATGGCATGGAAGGAATAAAACCATTACAGTCATTTTAGAGGTATCTTTAGTAAAATTAATAGATGACAGGAAAATTCCATTATCGGTGTTCATTCATTTAGTTAAATTAAATAGTTTGATTCCTTTGTTCATTGAACAAATACTGGCTTCCCAATCATTTTCTGCTCCACTAAAGAGAAGCTAGAAAGATAATATTATTTATTGGTCACTTTGGTTCTAACAGTTGTTCAGTGTACAGCAAAATTGCACAGATACATATTTTAAATGAAAATCTGAATATAACACATTTCTGTAAAATTTTTTTTTTTTTTTCTTTTTTTAAATTTGGGAAGACTACTTAACGGCTGAGCAATGAAGAGGAAGGCAAACACTCTGCTTCCTCATCACTTTTACAGTCTTACAGCAAGCAGCCCAGGAGGGATTCCTGGGCAGGCACCAAGAATTACATGGACAGGTTTCCAGCAGTGTCAGACCCAGCAAAGCACACATCTGTGCCACTTGCTGCTCAACAGAGAGGCTGAAGGCTGGATGGAAACTATTTCCCCACCATGGTGAAGATTAGCCTAAGTTTGTGGTTTCCCAGGAACCAGAGGACCTGCACTTTTGATCAAGGCTCCTTCTGAGTGGTTCCCCACTGCTCTAATAAATACTTCAATTCATGCACCAAGAAAGACAAACTGTAGCCTTAAGGAAAACATGACAAATACGAGATTCAAATTCACTGGGAGAAGCTGAATTAATCCTTATGTTTGGAGTTCAATACTTAATTAATACTCTTCTCCCTAGTACTCAGTGATGGGACGCATGGGAATGATTCAAAGCTCCACCAGAGGGGGTCTAGACTGGACATTAGGAAGCATTTCTTTACTGTGAGGGTGGCCAAACATTAGAATGGGCTTCTTAGAGAAGTGGTCAATGCCCCAAGCCTATCAGTGTTTAAAAGGCATTTGGAAAATGCCCTTAAAAACATGGTTTAGCTTTTACAAACCTGAATTGCTCAGGCAGTTGGACTAGATGATCATTGCAGGACCCTTTCAACTGGAATATTCTATTCTATTCTATTCCATCCTGTTCTACTCACTCTATTCTAATTTTGCATCTCAGCACTGAATAATAACATATCCAATACACTATTCATCATCATTTAAAAAGAAACAAACCAAAATTGGTCAATCCAAACTTACATAAAACTTTTGATGATGATGCCTATTTTGCACAGATAACTCTGGGGCAAAACCAGGAACCTCCAGAAGTGTGAGTTCAAAACGAAGCAGGAAGCGAGGTTAGCAGATACCGTGGTTTGCTCTCCAGGCAGGTCTTGCTCCCAAACTCACAAGGATTTTGTGAGTGTGGCCAAACCTGGTTCACACCCTGAGCCCCTCCACCAAAAGGTTTGCCACTGGTACGTAGGCATGTTCCCCCAGCAGCACTGGTGTGGCCCGGCCTTAGCACAAACCACACTGTGCAGAAGTGCCTGCCACCTTATGTCAAAGTTTCTGGACACATGGCTGAGCTCTCTGAGCCCAGTAATGCTTCCTAAGGGCCTTTTCTTATGGCTCCCTGCTCCCAAAAGCTCTCTCCAAAGCCTAAAACCATGCAGAAGATGTTGTTTGTGATCATTGCTGTTCTTATCCCCCTGGGTGCCTGACAGAAGTAAAGAATGGGTTTGGTCGCTAACACCTGTATTCACCATTGGCAACAGCTTGTCACTGAGGCTGTGAGCGGAGGACAGTGGGCACCAACACTGTCCTGCTGGAGGGGCCCAGAAAAACTGCTAGTGCATGCAAAGCAACCCTGCCGCCATGGCTGTGCCAGTATGTGTCACTGAAACTGCCATGGAGTGGGAAAAGGCCCCAGCTGCAGATCTCACATAAATCCGCAAGTGCTTCAGCACAGAAGACCAGCATCATCTTACAAGTAGGTGGCCCCTGAGAGCTCCCTGCTCTGAAGGTGCATCTTCATGCCCTGGGGACATCAGGTGGGGACAACCTGCCAGCCAGTAGTCAGTACCTGCTCCCCCTACCAAGGCTGCAAACACCTCCCACCTGCATTTCAGGAGGACACTGGCCTGCCAGTCAAATTACACCCATGAAGCCATATGTGAGGATTTGGTTTTCACTCAGGTCATATTAATGATGATTCAGATGCAAATCCAAACATTGCACACAAAAAAAATTTTCATTATTATTAGAATGAGGAGGTCAGCTTCTGCATTAACTGCACAACTGCACTTGTTCAAAGACTGAGGGAGCAGCCAAACAGACAAATGTGCATGGAAATTATATTTAGACATCAGCTACTTTCCTATATGAATCACAGAAATGACTACATGTTCACAACTGGAATTTGCTTTGGCTGTGGTCCTTGTTTGCCGAATTAGAGGGTGCCTAAGTTTGTGTAATGTTCTCAGAACAAAAATTAGATAGCTACAGAAAAGAGCCACCACATCAACACATCCCAGCTGTCAACACACATATTGCCTCTTCATACTTTTTTCAGGGAGATCAGTTTCTGCCCCTCCCAAAAATTCCTGCCTTCCGAATAAAACAAAACAAAACAAAACAGCAATCAAAAACATGGGCTTAGTAAAATTTTCATTATGAGGATGGGAAAAAAATATTTCCTCCCTCCAAAACCATTGTTTGTCTTTAAGCTTCTAACTACTTTTTTTTCCACAATACAGGTCATGAGGATTTCCTTAGCAGATGGTAGGTTCCAGAAACAACTTTTGGGTTATGGAAAACTGTCATCTGCACTAAGCAACCAGAGGAACTAAGATTCCTGTCTTGCAGCTACAGCCATGTCACAGTTATATCAATAAACACAGAGTTTATTGAGTCTAATAGCATCTATATGCTTGCTTGTGTCCATACATGTACATTTACAGGACTGCTACAAATTTTCATGAGATCAAAGCTAGATTAAGAAAAAAATGCACTTCTTGATTAAACTGTGATGGATAAAAATGGAATCATTTTATATGCAAAATCTGCAGACCATAGATATTTCTATTCTCGTGCTGTTGTGTCATAATTGTACTACTATCCCTTAAGCCACTGGGAAACTATCACCCCTTCACACATCCCCAGTTTTGTCATTGCTATCACTTTTGTCATTTTTGTCAATCCCTGTGTCCACCATGTAGTATGTTTTGGCAAGTTTACCAATGCAATAAATAAAATCAACCTACTACAAACATTTATTCTATTTAATTGTATGGATATGTATAGACTTAGGCTCCTGCACTGTATACAAGTATCTGATATCTTTTCTGACGTCCCTTACTGTTATGAAAAAACAGTCTGCTCACCAGTCACTTTGCCTGTGTTTTTGCCAACTTTCAGCAACCCTGAGGCACGTCACCAAAAAGATTCACACAGTGCAGGCAGTCTTTGTAAAATGCAGAGAGCATTATTGTAAACAGAATAACATTACACACTTTCTGGCAAATAGAAGAAAATCACCTGTTTACCATCTATCTTTTTTAGGTATGCTTGAGAGGTAATACAAAAAGCTGATGCTGAAACAGACATCAAGCGGAATATGCATAAAGGTGGCTGGATCAAACACAAGGAAAGCATTTTGTGGCATTAGAATGAAGACAGGTTTATGAGGCCACAGAATTATTGGCAGCACGGTAATGAGATTAACTTTATTTATGTCAGAAAAACATCGCTATATGCCAGGACGTTTGCAGCTAATCTGAAGCAACCTGCTTTAAACTCCAATTGGCAGACACTGAAGCCTACGAACCAAAAGCCTTCCAGGGCTTCCAGTTAAACCACTTTTGAGTATAGCAGCAAATCCATGAAACCTAGTCCCATGCAAGAAGGGTATGTGCAACTGGGTTATGCTGCCTTGGAAGGATTACAGAGTTCCCACTTCTGGAAGCCATCCCAAGCCCGTGAGACAAATTAGTCAGGAGCAGCACAACTATATCCGATCTTTGACTCATCAGGGGCTTCCAGGCACCCTGAGTCCCCCTCCAACCATCAAGTTCTGTTATTAGTTTTAGTTTTTCCATAAATTGTCTTCTGAGAAATGTTATATCTATCAGCAGGGAGGTTTGCTCACCAGCCTTATCTAATTAAAACCAAATTCAGGTTGAATTGCTTCATGGGAGATGGACACTAGAGTTTTGGCTTAGATACCCAAAAAGATGGATTGTACTGTCCTTGCTTAACCTCCCTTTTAAACCATCTACTTGAACACAACTGCTGGATATATACAAACATATAGTGTAAACAAAACACAGGGGAATATAGAAAGAAATATCCATCCTCTCTTTCACTTTTTTTTTCTGTTCATTTTTTATGGCCCTGAAACTGCTAAACTGTGAGAGGACAATAGCAGTAGACTATTTCCCAAACTATATTGAGTTAATGGCCAACTTTAGCACAGTGGAGATGGTAGCAAAGTGTCCAATAAACATTTGTGATGATTCAGCAATTAGGGCTGCCAAAGCTAAAATGAAGCTAATTCAAGAAGTGTTTAAGATGTTCTTGGAAAAATCCCTATATTCTGGTTGGGAAGTTCTTATTACTGTCTGTTTGAATAGACATAGAAAAAAATACACACAGCAAAGTTTTGAATACCCAACCTAACCCTTAGAGGCACATATAATCACTTCACATCCCTCACTTAATCTCCCATTTAAACCAATTTGGTTCATATAATATACATAAGATATGCATTAAGCAAGGATGAGAGCAACACAAATCAGCTGTTCTAGGAATTTTAGCCTTGCAACAGAATAAAGAGCGTATCCTATCTAAATGGGTGAGTCCCATCAGTTCAGCAAAGAAATGTGCTATGATTTAGGAGGACAGGATAAAGCAGCAAACTCTGGGCTCCAGTCTTAGCCAGAAGTGGCTGCATTACTCTGTAACCATAATTTATGGCAATTTATGGAGATTTTTTGCCAGGCATTCACCAATTCCCTATAGGAAGAACATAGCAGATCATGTGCCTTGACACAAAAAGAAATTATTTGTTATATCAGGGGTTTCAAAGCTCTTCTCTTAATGTTTGCATAAGAGGGAGTTAAACAAATTATAAACCCTACACTTCAATGTCTGAATGTCTGGTATTTTGTTCAATTAAAAAAAAAAATCCCCAAACTTTTTCCCACAACATACCTTCATTCATAAAACTACACATTATTCTCATCTATCATCTGTTTTAAAAACCTGGGCATGTCTATAAGGTTCTTGGGAAGCAAACTTTAAAAACAAAACAGTGAGAAGGCAAAGTATCAAAGCACAGCAACAGATTAATTTTCACACAAGGAATCATTGTACAACCCATCCCCGTTGTCAGTTCACATAGGAACCTGAGCAAGCAACAGCAAATTCTGATTTGAGAAACATACCTGCCAAATTTCAGTCTTATAGAGCACTTCAAGCAAAAGGGTCAACACATTAAATCCTATGTTTCCCACAATGTGTGATACTCCAGCTGATTACAAAAGAAAAATGGTATCATTTGAAGCTATTAACACAGAGACAAATTAATTTATGCCTTCTGCAACTGGAACATAAGATGGGATATTGATCCCAACACAGATACTTCGGCTGTTCACCTCCATCATACCAAACTGGTTTTAGATTGTAAAGTCTAAAGATTGTCCTGTATGTTTAACATATTTCATAAGCAGGGTAGGAACACAGATTACACCTCCCTCTTTGCACTGTAAAAAAAAATTAAAATGCACATACTTTAAATGAAATGCTCAGATAAGAGTCAAATAGATGAATAGTAGCATATAGTGACATCACTACAAAATCACCTTTTGAATTAGAAGCACTCGATGAAGAAATTGGGTTGCAAAGTTTTTCCATCACTGCTTTAGGACAACATCTGGTGTTCCAAAAAAGGACTGCTCTTACATTCGGGTTCTCTGGCTTCATTCTTTCTGACACAGTATTGTTAACATGCAACATTTATTTTAAAAGTAAATTATTTTGCTATTAAATATATGCTTGTATACATATTTGTGCATGTCTGGAAAATGGCATGGAAGTGTGTGTGTAGGTAGGTATATCATATGTTTATGTCTAAATGTGTATATAGACACACTTTCATGCCATCTTCTCTCTTCAAATCTGCAAAATACCTTTACACCTAACCTAAGGTCTTAGGAAGTATATAAATTATATATATATATATAATATTTATACTTTTCTGGATTTTTCTCATGAGAAAACAGACCATCATATTTGGCAGGCGTTCAGATTTATTAATTGCAAGCATAAGAATTTCTTGCAAATCTCTATGCAAAATCTGAAAGACTCTTTCTAGCCAGATGAGCAGAGAGCTCTGCAAGCTCAGGTGAGCACGTGAAGCATATATGAAGGAACACCTGAATAGGCACTGGGTGTTTGGGGTTACATGCAAAAGCTAAAGAGAAACAGTGATCTGAAAATCAAACTCTCTAGCAGTGCATTGAGACATAGATATTTTCTCCAGCCACTGCTAGAGGATAATGGTCCTAACCTTTGCTGGACCCACTTCTTGCTGAAAACAGAAGTATTCCTCTCTTTACAATGATAGGGAAACCACTGAGGGAAGGTGGGATACACACTGGCTGAGCAAAAGAGCCATCATGGACCAAGGAGATCACAAAGGCCCAAGAATGCAGGTGATGCACAATGGGGTTAAGGGGAATGCAGTGTATCCCCACATTGTGCTTGCCCAAATCACTGCAGGAAAAAAGCTGTTGAGGAAGTTCATCAAACAGAACGCACCAGTTTACTCTTTCTCCAGAAGAAATACTTAACACCAGCAGCATTATGGGCTGGTGAACTTCCTTCTCACAGTGGAGATAGAGCTTGTAAAATGTGTTCCCCTGATCACCTGTGAGAAAGTATCACGCTCTAATGAAAACTAGTGCTATTCACCCCCTTGTCTGTGGTAAATAGTGACAAGAGGATCCAAGACAAAAACACATTCTTTTCTTTTTGCTCAATCTCTCCTGTGTACTTGCACTGACACAGCAAATCTTAGCTTGCAAAGAGGCTCCCCGTAAGCACCACCACAAGGGCAGCAGATCCCACCTCTGAAACCAACCAGCTTGGCTTTGATACAGAAGAATGGAAAATGAGGCTTGTATCAGGGCTGGTGTGAGGACCCTAAAAGCCACGTGGCCTTCACTCAATGGCCTGCTCAGTGTCACCATGCCATCTCTGTGGCACACAGCTACAGAAATGACAGTGTTACTTGTGAACATCAGACAGTGTTAAGTCCACAACAATAAGCCATATGTGCCCATTTGCTTATAAACAGAAATCTCAAAAACAGTGAGTTACAAAATATTGTTTGAAGTTTGCTATGTAAGAAATGTATGGAAAGAGAATCTTGAATCAAGACCTCACACACCACATTTCACCTAAGAAACCTGGTGTTTTGTTCCTGACAAGAAGGACCAAAATCCCAAAAGACTGTGATTGATCCACCAGCACTTACCCTCATGCAGGGCAACTTCACATGCAGTCCTGCTTTCACTTCACCTCTCCTTTCTCATACTATGTCCACTGCAACCAATCTGACCAGCACCCATCTGGAAAGGCTGCGCAGCTTCAGGAGGGATCCGGCAATACCTTCATTGCTTGTCAACTTCTCCTCCCAGCTCCTGTGAAAGAAGACATGAGAATATTCCAAATCACCACAATTTGATATAATCAATTAAAATTTAATTTTCAGGTAGTCCAAACCCACCCAATTTAATTTTAAATGGGACTAAAGCTTAGCAAATCTCTTCTTGGAAACTTTCAGGCACTATTGGGATGATATGAAATCCAGAAAGCATACAAGTTGCAAAGGCAGCATGCTCAAATTAATCTTACCCTCCATTACTAAGCCCCTCTGGAAAAAACACTAACTCATTTCAGGTTTGAGTATTCTGAATCTAAAACAGCTCTTATCTTAACTTGCCTATGTGAGATTTACAAATGAGAAAAGAACAAATAAGGAGTAATTTAAATTTTAATTTAAAACCCCTCCATTTTCTTATCCCTTATCAAACTGCCAGCATTTTTCCTGCTAACAATGAGCCAAGTGTCATGGGCACAGCACAGCCCCCTACCACAAACCAAGTAATCTCTTTCATCTAAAACCCTGATCCCTTTAATAAACAAAATACGAAAAGGCAGTCAAAATTACGCTCTGGCTTTATGAAAGAAGCAGGGAAATCCTCAGAGCACAATCCCCTACTTGTTATTTTCACAGCCCACGTGACCCAAAGTCATTCTGAAGGATAAAAAGACAGGGGCTGCCACCAGATCTCTGCCATGATTTTTCCACAGTTCCCAGCCTTAGCCCATCTGTTATGCAGCGGCCACATGAATGGCATGTGTCAAGAGAGTCATCACTGTGCAAACTGCCCAAAGAAATCAACCAGCCAACTTCCTTTTGCTTCCATGGCTTCAGCAATTGTTGCTGAGCCAGCCACCATATGGTGAATAATTAGTTTTTCGACCCCACTCTAGAAAAATGCTCACTCCATTGCCAGGCATTAGCAATATGTGTGTTAATGAACAGTGGATGATGAATGCCTATACATTAACAAAAGTTCAGATTTTCTGTCAGCAAGCTGCGCTCGCTACAAGAATCCCGATGACTCTTAAGGCACCGAGTGGTAGACAGTGGCAAGTCCTGGCTGAAAAGTACAATTCCAACAAATTTCTCCATTTCTCAAATACTAAAGCAGCTTTGCAATAAACCATCCTGCTCCTCTCATCTTGCCGCTCCCTTTCTTCAAATGTTGAATTTGATCCATGCAAAGGATTGGCAATGTAGAGCTCTCAAACAGTCATCTTCTGTTCTTGGGCAATTGAGGTGCATTGTGTAAATAGCTGGGATGGAGGTTCCTCCACACTCCTCCTTGTCTGAGTGCTTGATGCATATGAATTTATACTGAATAGCTGGCATATGCAAGCCCCTTGAAGAGTCAGTCCCAGACCTCTGAGCAAACACTCACCTCCAAGGATGGAGGCTGGTAAATATGTCTGAAGGTTCCATCAAATGGACTTAAAAGCACAGCTAAGACCTCTAAGTACATTTCACTCCTTGAAGTTATTTTCTTTTCCCTAGCCCTCTAATGAAAAAGAGATCTTAACTACATTCCTCTATAGGATGAAATATCCCCATATTGTGCAGACATCTTGAACTGGTAATTACAGTCAGGAAAGCTGATGATTTTACCTATTGCCTGTCATTAATTAAGTCCTAAATGTACCCCAAATCCATTTTAAAATAAAAGCAACTATTTACAAATAGACCTGCAAGTGATTAACCACTGCTGTTGAGAACTACAGCTCTGGCATATACATTGTGTGTAGTACAAAAACGTACATTTTAAAAGGCATTACAATTCTAACATAGTTGGCAAAAGCTACACTTCAGAACATAGGGGATAGTACAGGCAGTGAAGACACCTCAGTTTTCTTCATGCAGATTTAGTGGTGAAAGTCACAGAGCAAATCCAGGTGTACAGCCTGATCCTCATTCAGCTCCTGTTCCTTTCATCCCCAAACCTCGGGCAAGTGGTTCAACCTCTCTGTATCACATGACCCAGCTGGACCACGGTACCGATGGTGCCCACATCCCTCCTCAAAACATCTTGGCCATATGAGTAAGCCAAGAGCAAGCAGAAGTCAACTGGATTACAAAACTAGCTGAACTACAAAGGTCTGAACTTACTTCCTAGATTTGACTAGCAGGCAGCTCTTGAAATCTGTATCTGCACTTGTTATTTTATCATTTGTTAAGCCTGCCCACTATGCAGGGAGCTTTTTCCCAGAACTATCCTATGTTTTGGACACAGATAACGTGCATGGGCCATGTTGATAGTATTGGTTTTCCTTACATTTTTGTGAACAGATAGCGGTTGCAGATTTAGTTTCTTTCGGTGCAATCCCAGGCATTGATTGTTCCATTTAATTTGTGTGAGTGCCAAATGGAGAAATTATCATCTGAAAGCTGAATGTTCCACTAAATCTTGTTGACAGCAGTTGTTAGCACAAGCAGGAGTTGATCATGTTTAGTTCAAATAGTAGTAGTGCCTATGGAAAAGCAGATTTCATCTGCACAGACTAGGGCACCTGCTTCCTTTCTGGTATTATTTTTATTATGTCTTCTTCACTACCTGCAGGAGTTTAAAGAATTAAAAAATTTATTTACTTGATTCCATAAGTTCCTTGGTAGCACCTCCCTACAGCAAACATTCACATATTTTAGATACTACCAGCTTCCTTCAGTAGAACTTTTTGAGTGTTTTGGACCTTGTTCAGTGACATGGACCTTCTGGGGATAGTATTTCAATTTTGACTAACAGGTAGCAATGATATAAAAAGAACATAGAGTAGAATTATGTCAACACAGCAAGAGCTGAAGTGCCAGAACTCAAGTATGAAGCTCTGGTCCAGTTTCCAGGCCAAGCTTGAGATCAAGGTTGATAACTCCAAGATGCAGTTTCAGGACTCACAAACTTCCAGGCAAAGTTGTTTAAGACAGTCCTACTCTTTACGCTTCTCTGTTTTACTACCTTCAAGCTTCTTCCGCCATACTCTCAACTGTATGTGATCAGGAAAATGTTCTGTGTTAAAAAATAACTTAAAAAAAAAAAAACTCCACCCCAATCAGTAATTAGCTGAGGCACAAGTTGTGTTATGCACATTACCAACATTCAAAATAAAGGTGAGCTATGCCAATAAGTATGCCAAAGAACAACATATTTGGCCAAAGCCTTAGGCAGTTATTCAATTCTTTACATTAGTACAATTTTTACATACACAAAATACATTGAAAAAATACATCAACAGTTGTCATTCAGTATTTCAAGGTCTGAGAATGTTTGTATTTTATTTCAATGAAATTCTGATTCTTTGTGACCAAATGGATACCATATCTACCCAAGCCACTATCTAATTTGTTGTAAAATTACTTGCCTGGTAAATAAACATCAATTTTAAAATGCAGATTATGATTAAAAGAAGGTGAATCTCTGAGAAGTTTATGACCCACCAGTTTTGATTGTCATTGAGATTGTACTTTAAATCTTCCCTTCCTTATCCAAAAGTATGCTTCCAGAGTTACAAGATCTTAAATAACACAAAGAAAGTTTTTAGCCTTTTTAAAGTTTTTCCAGGAGAGACATCCACCACATTGTGGATGTCACATTCACTGGCTATGACTAGTCACAATGGACATTTCAGTGTCCCTAACAAGCTGATATGTTTATCTTTCCACTTCATGATTCAGAAAGTTTTCCAGCACAAGCAAAATAGTCGACTATATTCTCTTTACTGCCCACTGTCATAGAAATCTTTGTAAAAATGTAACCACCTGAAGCACCCAGCCAGTAGACAGGCTACAGCAGCTAGAAAAGCTAACCATATTTTACTGAACAATAAACCATATTTTCCTGTATTACTCTCGAATTTTAAATGAATGAATGAACTTTGTTTTTTTTTTAATCACCGTGTAAAGTCACAAGGCAAACCAGGTACTTCCTCTCTCTGTGAGGAGATGGCTTTCTTTGTCTGACCAGATACTGTGTGAAATTTCAGGGGCCTGGAGAAGGCCACGGAGAAGCTCTTAAATAGAAACTGAAATGATTGGCATGGTTTATCTTAGAGAGGAGATAACAGCAGATAAGATAAAAGTGCACACAACAGACGGCCTAAAAATTGGGAGCTTTTATAAATGTTGCCTCCAGATCCTGTTGTGCAAATACAGTGACATTTTCCTAAATGATAGCACTGGAAAACACTTTAGGTGCTATGAACAGTCTGGGATGTTATTACCTTACATATCAACCAACAGTAACTGGAAGGAGAAAAGTCAATCATTTCAAAGACAAGCACTTGTTTTGAGATGTTGTTTTTGGTAACACCTGTGGAACTCCACTGTGCTTTAGAGGATTTGTAGGCATGAGGACATCAGGTAAAAACAACATGTTTACACAGATGGAACTGCAGCTCAAATTTTGTCCTGCAGAACTTTTGATCATCATTCTATTGATGGTAATCCATACAGTATGAACACATCTTGATTCTAGAGGCCAAGAAACTCTATGGCAGTGATATCTGGAAAAGATAAATCTTGTTGCTAACTAAATTCAGAATCAGCGTGACACCATAAACACAGAACATTTCATGCTATTTTATTGTCACTGTTTTCCAAGAATCAGAGAGATGGGATTAAGATATCTTTAAAACCTGCATTGAAAAATCCGTGCAATATCCTTTTCAGCTAGTCTGTGAAAAAAAATCCTTCCATTTCAAGAATAATATCTTTAACAGTCTTATGTAGTTGAATCATCTTAAAAGGCCACATAGAGGCAGACAAAGAAAAAATTTTGACATGTATTTTAAAGGCACTGGTGCAGTGGCATTTATAGTAATGTTCAAGATAAGCAGCAATAATGTATACCTTTTTTTTTTTCATTTATTTATCTTTAGGACTACTCTGAAGGTTAAAGAATGTGTCTGTCTAAAAGATACAACTTTTCTGAAGTATTTGGCTTTAAAATACTGAAATATTTTCCCAAACAAAGGCTTTTGAAGCAAAAGGGCTAATACCTTTGCCCAAATTAATCAAAATTTTGCCAAAGAGGGCTATGCTGGCAACTTGCCAGGAGCTTTAAGGCTGAAGCTAATTTGCATGAAATGGAGGAAATTGCAGCTGCCCTCAGAATTAATATGGAGACACAGTAAGCTGCAGTTGGGACAGAACATTGCACTACGGGATTTGTGAATACAAACTTGCCACACTTCCTTATTTAAGATGAAAGTAGCCATAGGCAGCAAAGTAAGTCTATATGAAAGCTTCTTAGATACCTTTACCCCCACCTTTCAGGTCCAATGACCTCATTTCAAATCCAGGTGGGGGCTGTCACTAGGCCACAAATGGAAATGAAAGTCGATTCCAGAAGACAACTACTTTCAGAAAAAGGTGCTTGAGCATAGGATTAAATCCCATTCAAATACTCTCCTTGAAAAGAATACAACTCAATACGTCCTTAAAAGCACTTAAATTTTCCTTAATCAGGGCCACAAAAAACTTCTAGTCATTCCTTCTTGTCACCATCAACACTTGGTGATGTGGCTTAAGACTACATGAATCACTGAAGCTGGATACAGGATGCTTGCATGTCTGCTCTGAACAATTCTTGAGAAACTGCATCAGTTTATTATTAATTTTATCATACTCACAGTATTTCATGCTCTTCATATAAAATAACCTCTTAAAGTTATTTTTAAGATGTCTAACTGCTGTGTTTGCTGATTTCCCAGTTTAATAATTTAAGTGCCATTGTTATGACTTGCAATAGAGGAAGGACATACTGTATTAGGTTTTCATCATACTCGTCCTATACAATGTTGGGTTGACTCTCAGAAATATAAAAACCTGCTTACTGACTGATGCTGGAGGATGTATGCAGACAAGTACATCACAAGAATGTAAATGCACAAAGATTATCTCCAATGCTGAGCAGAAGGACACAGGCTGCAATTCTCAGTAACTAGAACTGGCATTATCAGCTGGTTCTATTTATTGTCAGTTTGATCTTGCTACATCCCTTCAAGAGGATGGGTTTGTTCCTTAATCCTGTAACACACATTGTCTCAGAACAAAGTCTCAGCAAAATCATGCTCTTTCCTTTCTTTCCTGATGTAGCAATTAGCTTCTCCAGTACTTGCTATTGAAATGAAAAAATATCCCTGCTCCAGTAAGAGAGGCCATTTACAGTACAGTCAATTGTTCACTTTTTGGCACTACAGAGATTGTAAGGCTTCTCCTTTATTAAAGGAACCCTTATCTTATCTGTGACTTAGATTAAGGCTCTTCATTCCCCTCTCTCTTCTCCCATTCTTTCCATATCCCAATTTGCAATAGCTTTAATCCAGCCCAAATCTTGCTTTACCTTGCAAGACCCATTGCTACTTTTCTGTAATTTCAGGACTCATCCTCAATGATTTAGGATAAGGCAACCATGTAGAGTCACTGGGCAGAGACAGGTACTCCTACTTCTAAGGTAGATACCTAAAGCAGAGATCAGGGATCACCTGAGAAGGTTCTTATGTCTCTCATTGGTATGAGAAGAGTTTGGACAAATAGATTAGTTTAGATTCGTTGCCTGACTTCTAGATAGCCAAATTCCAGAGAGAAAAAAATAACACATTAATCTAGATAAATTAACGGAACAGCATAGAGCAACTACCAATTTCTGCTACCCTGTTTTCTTGTGGGACTCCTTTAGGAATAGGTATATACCCACATTGGTGTCCTGCAGCTGTTGGATATATCTCTACAGATATGTAGTTTCTTGGTTTATTCTCCCCTTACTGGACTAGTGTTTCTGGTGTGTCTTCTGCCAAGTGGAGCTGCATGTCAGGGCTGCTGCAGCATACAGGAAGGCTCTCCCTCTGCTGACCTACCAAGTTTCCCATGCTCTGGAGTAGCTTGCTTTCTACCACAAAATGCTGCACAAATCCTCCACAGCCCCTCATTCTAAGTAGATTTTTCTCTACTCCTTCCTTTCTTACTTTTCCTATCACTTTGTCCCTCTTCATTCCACCATGATAGTCTCCTCTTACTCAAGTTTTCTTTCATAACTAGGACACTTAGGACCTCTCCTTGTAGAGAGATCAACCTTCCTGTTTGTAGAATAAATTTGCTCTTCATTCAAAATCTTTCCTGATTAACTGAAGACGTGGAACATAGCAGTGTTTTCAAAATTCTCTGCTGGCAGGCCCAAAATCCCCATGTATCAGACCTTTGGTTAAATGATGAGAACAGCCTTTTAAGGTGTTATCTCTCCTCCAAATCTCTGCTTCTCTCCTCCAATCTCAACTCTTCCTCCTGAGCTCAGCTGGTATACAGTCTTTAAGCCACAATTTTATCCATCACATATATGAGAAATTATGTGCTTCCAGGATTCATGAGGAAGGCTAAAAGCAATGGACATTAAAAAAAATAGTCCTAATAATAAAAAGTTTGGGGCTGACCTCCTTTTCAAGATTTTAATTCACATTTGTTTAGTCAGGCAACTAATCTAAACTAATCTATTTGTCCAACTTTTCTAAAGCCTGATCCTTTTCAAAACCTGTATGTATAAATGGAAAGCTATGTTTCTCCCACAATCACTTGATTCCAAATATATGACAGAAATTTTCCCATATGTCTTTTAACCTAAGTAAAATATTATGCTATCCTTTCATTTACAAGCAATCAGGATAGACAGAGCGAACCTTGTTTCCAATAATTACGTACAAAATTTGCAGACTGTACAGCATACCTACACTAAAAATGCACAATTAACCCCTATCTTAACTGCCCTGGACCAGCAGGCAGAAGCCCTGCAGTACACAAAAAACAAACCTAAAATTCAGAAGGTGATACATCTGAGACTGAGGAAATAATTTGTAAGTCTGTGAAGCCAGCTTGAACTGACTGTCCTTTCAATTTTGGGAGATAAGACTGATCTAAAGCTGGCTTAGGTTGTTCCTTCTATGCTTGAGCACATTCACATTTAACTTCAGGCAACAAGAACAAAGAAAAAGACTGTAAGAATGCACGGGGGCAATGATTTTGGTATTGTTCCTTTCAGCTAAAGTGTTTTGTCAAAGTAGCATTAAAAAACAGAAAAAATTTATCTTACCACTCCTCTGCCAGCCTATCCAGGAATATCTTTGATATGTTAGAATAAAACCTTTATGGCTTCTTTATATGAACTAACTTACTAATTGGTAAACACTCAGCAGTCATGAAATTTATTTCTAGTCAGATGCTCAAATATGGATTTAGAACCTAACCCAAGGCAGTCAATTAATAAAATAACTTTATTTAGACCCCATGTCTTAAAAGCAGCCCTAGTTCTCTGAAATATTAAGCCTTGGGTTTATGAGGCTTTACCTGACAAGAGGCAGAATGCCTACTCCATTACTGGTGGGAAATGTGACAACAGTATCAAGAGAAACACTTCTAAATGCATCTATACAGGATCAAAGGAGGTCAGATGTCATTTATTCCATCTGCTGCTCCAAGACAGGCTCAGCATTACCTCTCCTAGTCCTGACAGATTTCTATCAAAACTATGCTGAGAAATGATGAGGACTCAAAGTATATATTCTTGCCATTAAAAAAAAAAAGTCCAAACTAAATTCTGAGGCTATAGTTTAACAGTACTTTGTCTTGTCCTATCAGTCATGGACTGGGAGAAAATAATTCCTCTCTTCTTTGTAACAATCTTTCATGTTCTGGAAGACTCTTCCCTGATTTGCCAAGACTCTTATCATCCCTCCTGCTCCAAAACAGGTATTACATCCTTCCTGCGATCTGCTACAAAACACTCCATCAATTAGGGCTGTGTAGAACAGACAGGCTCTGCCCAGAGTACACCACAGTTCTTAAGTCATGGTCTCCAACACTACAAATTGGAGCTGTTAACCTGGCTGAATAGCTATGCAGTCAGTTTTGCACCCAGCCTTTTCTGGAGTAACCTAGACTATAATTCTTCAGTTGCTTAGGAGAGTGTCACATCAGGTGCCCTTTAAAGCTTTAGTAAGCTCAAAATATACGAAGTCCAACACGTCTCATCTAACAAGGGAAAGGAGTATACACATGTCATTTATCATGCTAATGGTTTAGGTGAGGGAAGTGTTCTCTTTCATCCCTTCACCCTTGAACAAGGAAGCATTACAGGAAAATGGATAGGTATTTGCAGTACCTAGCAGTCATTGTCCCCACTTCACGCAACTATAACTCTACAGTTGTTGCTCATGCTGGCAGCAGTAGTAATACATATTCAGATATCATACATGATTCCCTTGCAAGTTATCACATACATCAGTAGCCTTACCATGTTATCAGGGACATTGTTTCTCCTTTCATGACAGGACTTTGCTCAGCACCTAAGAGATGAAAGGAAGAGGTAAGAAGCTTTATAGTGGATACTTAAATTATGCCAGACTATAGGGGTAAATGTTTCTACATTCATCATAAATGAACGGCACTTACCACAGAGTGAAAGACCTTATACTCCATCTGTTTAAAATTCTGTTTATTAAGCAATTCTTTCCATGTTATTACCCTTTCTTCTTTCAGAATTTCTATGCAAAACTTTGCTGCAAAACCCTGGAATTGCTTATCACCAATAGATAATAGTCACAAACAATATTTTAGCACTATTGGCTATAAAACACAATAGCAGAAGAAGGTGCTCAGCACAGTAAAACTGCAGAACAAAGTGCCACAATTTCTGCAATACGTGGTAGAAAAATGAATACTATGTAGTATGAATCAACTGTACAACATGATTTATAGAAGAATTTCAGAAACTCAAAGAATAAAGCAGGCTATAAAAAAGGCAATCCTAGGCAAAGCAGATATACTATGAAAGAAAAGGAGGAGCTCACTGCAGGATGTCCTGCTGCTTGAAATTGGCCTTATCAGCCTAAAAGACATTCTTTTTCAAAGCAGCATTTTAAAAGAAAAAGTCAGGTAGCTGGTGGTATAATGCTAGAGTCAATCAAGTACAAGTCTTGGGCAGAGTGAAGGAAAGTTAGTCTTAGCAAAAGTAAATGGAGGCACAGAGAGAGGAGGAGTCTGAAGAGCTGTATCCCATAAAGATGAGGGGATGTTGAAGGGCTGAAATCAGTGGTGCTGAACACTGGAGCATTCTGTAAGTGGTGGGTACAATAGTACTGTAGTAATGTGTGTGTAAATGGGACACTGCAGTAGCACACCAGGACAGAGGCATTAGTAGGAAGGTAGGAATGGAAAGAATTTAGGAAGCCTGAGAAACAACAAGAAACATAACGAAAAAGATATTCCCCTGGCCACATGAGAAAGTGTCCATCTGCATAAGGATATGGAAACTCAGTGTTTGAGAAAATTAGTGTGATGAACTGATTTGTTATGGCACCTACATCCTTTATGACAGATCTTCATCCATAGAGTAGATAACAGAAGGAATAAGACAGAGGATATCAGTTCATATGCACGTTAAGTTACTGTAACAGACCATGACACGGTAATTTGTTAGGTTCAGTGTAACTCAAGTTCCTGAAAGATGGAAAAGTTGTAAGACTGAACTAACAGATAAAAACTAGAATCTCTAATTACAGTGGACAAACAATAAACACAGGAACACTTACAGGGTGTCTTTGTATATATGTGTATATATACAAAACCTGGGTATGCAGAGTCATGAGCAGAATATTTTAGAAAGCTTTACTTTTCATTAGGACTCTTTTTTTATTACTGTATACCCAACCCTATGAGTGATAAACATAAATGCACCAAAAAAACCTGAAGTACATTCTACTCATGAAAAAAAAGTGATTTTGCGTCTTAGAAATTAGCTCCAATAGGGTCAGATCCAGGCACCCTAATGTGTCCTGTTTGCCAGGTTTCAGTTTTAGCTTTGCTAAACCCTGAGATTTCAGAATTTTAACCTGCCTATAACATAAGATTGACTACTCCTCATTGTATATCCTGCACCAGTGAAGAGAAGTGGGGGCCTACAGCTGAAGAAGGAGCCAGCCTATTATTTACAAGGCAGAAAAGGACATTTTTTGGAAAGCAGATTTTGGAAAAAATACAGAGAGCTAGAGTCAGCACACAGAGAGGGAGTTGCAGTTGCTGTACACTGGCAGCTTATCGCATGGCTTCACAAAGGCTAACTTTAGCAAATATTTTCATGTGTGAATATATATTAATGAAAAGTGTGAATCTGTACCTCTCGAGTCATTCCTGTGTATGAAAGTTGTTAAAGGTTTCTCTGAAATTGGCCCTGCCCACTGGCTCCACTCTCCAGCCAGTGACTGAAATTATACACAAAAGTGTTTGCTCCACAAAAGCAGATAAGTGAGAGCATTCCACTTGTGCTGCCTGCCACGCTCTTTGGAGAACTAAATAGAAACACAATGAAAGAAAAAGCATGGGTTTTAAACTCAGTGTATTTGAGGCAGATAGGAACAGGAGCACAGGGCTTAGTACGCAGACAAATCTGCAGTGCATGATCCATGGGGAAAAACTCAAGAAGCATACCTTATAGAGGGAGAGGTTTATAAATTTCCCAGTGCCTATGGTACTCCTATAAATGCTCTGTCTTTTGTTCCTGCAGGGCTCCAAAGAATAATAAAAGAAAATACAAAGCAGAGGAGGCACCACTGAGTGAGTGCAACAGTGTTTTATTAATCCATGTGATTAATCCAGCATGCTGAGGAAGATTCTTTACAGAATCAAAACGTTCGTGTTTTTGATCCACATGGATTAAGGGAACACTGTGGCATTCGCTCAGTGGTGCCGCCTCTGCTTTGTGCTTTGGTTTTATTCTTTGGAGTCCAGCAGCAACAAAAGAAGGAGCATTTATATGAGTACAGCAGCATGGGGACTTGGGTAACCTCCCCCCTTTCCTGAAGGATGCTGCATGAATGTTTCTGAGAGCTACGTCTCTTGTTTGTGTCTACAGCCTGCCCTCCAGAAACCAAACTGCTACGAAATAATAGAAGGCTGTTTCTGCCAAATCCTGAATGACAGTCATGCTGCTGAGCAGGCTTTCTATAAATCAGGCACATACCTGTGTATAGTAACCTCACAATAATTAGAAGCATTGGCTACATTCAAAATTTATGTTGGAGGGAAGGAAAAAAACACAACATAATTCAGCAGATTTATTTTTGGCAAAGCAAAGGATTCAGGCATCATACATGGAACCTGATAAAATACTGAAGTTTATGCTTAGGGTTAAAGCCAAACTCAGACTTAACTGCTTTACATTTAACTTTTTATGTGCTCAAATGTTTTGCTGTACAGAGTCTGAGTTTCCCCTTGTTTGAACTGAGAGATATTGCAACAGCAAGTTTCTCTGTAACTAAATCAGACTTAAAAGCCAGAGGACAACCTTTCAGCCCGCCTGACAAAAAATTCAGGATCTCATTTCCAGTGAGCCATCCCACTCACATTCAGAGGACCACTTATTTGCTAAGCATCTAAGCCAAAGCATGTAAGATTTTATAAACTGTAGCCAATACTGTAGCTGCTCATTTCCTATGGCACTGTGGGGTTTTTTGCCTTGCCATACTCAAAGTATTCTTTACCTCTATTTCTGAATTTTACCTACAGGCTTCCTTATATCCTCTTCTCTCTCTTGTGATTTGCTTCTCTCCTACCTTGCAGATCTAGCTTCTCCCTACTACTCCCCAGCCTCGCTGGTTTTAATCAAGGTGAACTTCTCTTGCAAAATTAGCTGACTTTCATTCTTCCTATGCTTGGAAAAAGGAGATGAAATGCAAATTCAAAGGCTGACTTGACCAGCCCAAACTGAGAGGAGCAATTCTGTTCTTTCAGCTTTAAATAATAATGCATAAATGTCATGCACACGTGACTTCAAGAAATGCTGCACCTTTGGGTGATGTGTGGTGAAAGGGAAGAGGCAACTAGGCAACCAAGTTTCAGTTAGTGGAGAGGAGCAGCAACTAATCCAAAGCTCTGTAGCTTCCTACATTGCCTTTGTGGTTGTGCAGCATCTTCAGCCTCCCCTGTGCTTCATAGCCATAGTAAGAGACTACCTGAACACATCCCAAGTCCCTGCACTGCCAGCTCCACATCACTGCAGCTCTGTCTGGGCAGGCAGCCCTGGGGAGGAAGGCTCAGAGGGATGCAAAGGAGGGAGCTTTCAGGGTCTGTAGACTTTTCCAAGAGTTTAGCTACCTCTAAGCTGTTCTCTAAGCACAGACTTTTTATTCTTTTTTTTTTTTAATCATACTCTTGGCAAAGTTCAGGGGTCTGGCAAAAGGCAAATGCTGGCTGAATGCATAAATCCCGCTTGAGATCTCATCCCTGCTCCCAGGGAACACTACTGTTTCTCAAGGAAACAGTCTAAATCTTTCCACATTAGCAAAGTAAAGTTGTTTTCCTTGACACCCTTCTCAAAAGTCACATCACTGTTGCAGCTGAAACTGTTAAAAGAAAAGCTTTTGCCTGAGGCTGGCAGCAATACAGAAAAATTAAGTTTGGCAATGTGTCCTTGTTGCTTTCAATCACCAATAATAGCACGCAACTTTAGGAGTAGGTTGTCCGTACTTTATAATGAAAAAAGATTTAAAATTGCAGCAGCAATATCTGATAATCAATATATCAGTACAATATTTTCCTTCATATTCTAGGAACTACAACTTATTTATACACTTACACAGAGTGAATGTCGCAAGCATTCGTGAAGTTAAACCATGTGAAAATTTTAAAAACACTCAGATGGTCCAACTTATCTATTTTCCCAACATTCTTTTTGATACTCAGGAATCAACTATTTTTCATATCTGTTTATGACCTGTTTCTTCTGTGTCAGACATTCAACTTACAGTCTCTACACACATGAAATCTGAGAACACTTACATATATTATGAATTAAGGCCAAACAATCTTGTACTCTAACACGAATGTATTTTAGTTTTGCCCCACATATTACTGGAAATTATATGCCTAAATCACGCTTGCTCTGTCACTTTCAAAACACGTTTCAGAAAATTCTCACATCTCTAAGTCTAGAAGGCAAAAATCCAGGTAAATTCTCCCCTCCCTTATTCTCAGTATATCTTTCCAAAAACCTACTGCTAAGGATTTGAGGCTATTCCTAAATTTGAGCTTCTTATCAAGACTTTCTGTGATGCATCTCTGCCCTGTCTTAGCAATAATTTGAGACAAACTCTAGTCTTTAGTCTGTTGGGAGAAATTTCCAAAGCCCTTGGCATTCAGCCTCAAACCAATTCTCCTTTGAAGCTGGAGACTATACAGAACATGTCTAGCTCCCCACTGAGCAAACATTTGACCCTAGACTACTGGGAAGGAACAAACTGGACCTTCTGCTTTTCAGGGTAAGCTAAAAGGTTACACAGTGCCTCCTGCTGAGTCCTAACAACTCAAGGCAATATTCTTAAGTAGGTTCTGCATGCCAAGGTGTCGTCATGGCTTGTTCCAAGACACAGAGTATGGTATTCACGAAAATCAGTATGACACGTTTCTAGTGCGCTTCCAGTCCATCGTGAAAGAAAGGGGAAATTCACGTCAGAGTCACACAGAAATACAGAAAATAGAATACAATGAAAGCTTTCTTCACATATGAACAACATGGCAGGAGAGAAAGGCCAAAATTCCTACCTGCAAAAATGATGTTGAAGATTACTATCTTGAAGAGATCAGTAAAAGCACAGTGTTATCCAAAAGTGGGAAGGTGGATGTAGAAAAGTATAAGGTACTGTGGATGACATAGCTGTTGGGACAGTTGGCCTGAGGAAAATACAGCAACCTCCTCACTCGAGAATTCTCTAATTCTGATGGCACTGAACTGCCATCCACCAGGTGATCTGTTCTGGACTAGGGGCAAGATTAAACCAGTTAATTGAAACAGTGCTTCTTAGCATGAAAAAATATAGTGGTATGCTTAGGTCATTTACAGCCATCACTGTTGAAAAAGACAAGAGTAGCAAGAAAGTGATTCAATAATCAACACATGATGTGTTTATGCTGCTAACAATAAGCAAGAAAGAGGAATTCATTGCCATATTATTTTTATTTTATCCATTCACAATTGTTGAAGTTTTAAAATTTACCATAAAAAGGGTCTGTGGTCTGATTCTACTGTAGGTCTATGTCACAAGATGATGCTACCACATGCAATGCAAGAATAATTTTAGTGTACAAGTGTAGTTATAGCAAATAACTCCTCTCCACTTTGAGTCCTATTAGACACTAAACACTGAATGTTTTTGCATAGAATTTGTATTTCTGTATCCACACTACCAGCACACATCTGATAGATACTATATTCTCTTAGATATTCTATTTTCTTCTTGAAGATATCAAACAGCAAAACTCCAAAATTATAACACATCCTAAGCCCCCCTTAATTGAAAACACAAAATTATTACCTGGATGTTCACATGTATTCTTCTGAGAAGGTGAACACCCTCCCAGGTTTGACATCTCTGTTTAGCTGGAAGGCCCTGGAGCTTGGTGCTGAGCCCAGGACCACAGAACATCCTCAAAGGTGCCAAAAGTCTGAGGCCTCTGTGTGTGCTGTGTAAAGTGAAACACCATTGAGATTCAACACATCTCTGTACATGTTGCATGAGACACCATCCTACTACTCCAGAGCAATAGCACTGAAGTGGAAGTGTAGGAATTTTTTGCCAGCATAATCTTTTTTAAATTCCAGGTGTATGAAGATAAAGAGTTTATAAAGAAAAGCAAAATATATATATATTGCTTTGACACAGCTTGAAATTGAGACAGGTTTTTCCATTCATCTTCACTTCTTGTTTTCTCACATTCATTTTCAAACAAGCAACTTCATTTTCATTTTTTAAGGTGGGCTTTTTAAGGCTAAGCAGCAGAAGCTGGGCAAGATAAGGCTCACGGATTCCCAGGAGCTACACAGAGACAGATTAAACATCACAGCATGATGACCACTGAAGGATCTGCTTTGGTTTATGCAGAAGAAAAATTTACTAGATGCACAGTAACTGTGCATTTTACTTGGCACAGCGATCCTTCTGTGTCTGCCACAGCTCTCACCAAGCCTTCCCCCACAGCTTCAGGACCCAGGTGAGCATTCAGGAGGTTAGCTAAGCCCCTATACACACCAGCCTGGCCCTCCACCTCCTCTCACACCCCTTCATGCTGCTCAACCCACCAGCTGTCAAGAGAGGCATCAATGACTGAAATTTCTTGCCTATATTACACATGGCAGCTCTGTACTATTCACTCTAGCACTTAGCTCCAATCTCCTGGATAAGCCAGCAAACCTTGTGGAAAGCCAAGGGAGGAGATTTTGGCAGCATCATGGGGTGAAGCTCACAGGAGTTAGAGGAAAGAAGTAGCTGGGTAGGAAATATCCCTCCACCAGCCTCCAAAGCAAAGCTGGACTCAGGACTTGGGGTAATGCAGCTCCTGAGCTCCTGGGAGACTGAACACACTCCTTTAGCACTCTTCTCTGTAGGCTCTTGTTCTCTGTGCCTAACATGTTCAAAAACATTTCTACCCTTTAGTTGCACACTGACTCCCCCTTCTCCTCTGGATTCCCAAATCCTTCAATTCTAGCAAAGAAGACAACAGAAAAGCAAGTGCAGTATAAAGCATCAAGAGGGCTGACTTAGGAGCTCTCACTACTCTCTGCCACTCCATTATTTCCTTAAACTCTGGGCAGCATTCATAATTTCTGACACATTTGAGAGCCTTCTACAGGATCAAGAGTTTTACAAAGTAGAGGTTTTATGCTCCTGCATAACTGAAACCCATAAAGATAAGTTAAAGTGTGGCACAGTAAACAGCATCTGCCTAATAAACCACAGAAGAGAAGAGCAAAACCGAACAGTGAAATGAACAATAATTTCCATTCTACGAATAAGTACCTTTCTGTTTCACCAAATTGGCTCACAAACTTCATAGCTTCCCTATAGCCATCTCTAACATCTGTTTTCCTTGTTTATACCCCCTCACTATGAATTAAAAAGTTACGAATGAACGGCTCAATGCAAGAAAAGGTAGTATAAGAATTTATCACAATGGATTAAAGTCTCTTTTCATAATGTAGAGTGAAAAGAGGTGGGGGGGTAGGGGGACCAATGCAAAACAGAGATCTGAGTCTTTCCAGTAAAATGTAATCTTGACCATTATTACAGGGCAACTGTTTCTGAGATTTCTTAATTGTATTATTCATTACAAATGTTTCCTGGAGGACAAAAGTTTATTTCCCCAAGTAGTGTATAGACCTGTATTTCAGCACGTCTCTCTGCTGCAGGTTTGATGCATTGCCCGCTGGCCCTTTGCTGGAATCCCTGCCAGGAGGACTGCACTCTCGTGAACGGTGATGAGACATTAGTCCAGGAGGCTCTGCTGGTGGCTAGGGACTCACCCTACTAGTGAACAAATACAGGTTTTATTGTTGTTATTAAGGATATTTATTATGTTGGAACAAACACTTTTAAAGAAGAGAACGAATGGCTGCAAGCGCCTCTTGGATCTAACCATTCTGATTATTTTGGATTGATTTTTTTTGCATAATAAATGAACAGCCTAGGACTATAGGACATGGAGGGTTAAGTGTGACTCATTGTAGAGAACATGCCCTTTTCAATAATACTTCTCTTTTGATTAACTAAAGCAAGGCCTTACATATTATACACAATCCTCTTTTTAAACAAGGCAAACTCCCACGCCACAAAGATACTAGAACAGTAAATATTGATTTTCTTGGCTGATGGTACACCTCATGCCACACAGCCCACTCAAGCATCTGCTTGTTACCACAAGCTATTACCTTTGTCAAGGAAGAAAGAAAAGTGGCATTATGTGCTATCGGTTGTGGATTGCAAATATTTAAAAGAAATAAATTTCTCAGTATGCAAGGTACTTTCTTTTGATCAAAAAAGAAAACCAACATAACTATTTACTTTAGGCCTATACTGACTTTCAGCACCTGTACTTTTCAATTGTTGGCTTGTCAAAAACACTGTGATTTTCTTCCTGGCTTTTCTCTTAAATAATTATTTATTATGCACAAAATGTCTACTGAAGATGTACAATATTTTACTAGAAAATCTTGAAAATGCTGCAGGAAACTCTAGCTATTGTTGTTAGTTTTATATATATGCTGGTATCTTAACAAACGCTACATATGTATATGCTATGCAACAAAAAGTGTACACTACATAATTATTTATGTACTTTTACTCCTCTGGTTTTGTGGTAGATTTAAAGTTACATTTTGCTAAAGCTACATTTTACCACAACTATAGAAGCAGATTTCCAATTATATCACAGCGGAGTAAGAGAGATCAGGTAGCATAAAACAAAGTTTCTGGTGTTTTATAGAGAATAAAAGTTATTGCTGCAAATTAAAAGAGTGTATTTAGTGGTGAAAAGGGAGCTTCCAATCTTCTAAACAAATTAAAAGAGCCACATACAATTATTTTCCCACATATATATATATAAAATAAATACATTTTTAGTGTGCCTAGTGTTCAGAAAAAAAGGAGCCTGGATTAGGAAAAAAAAATCTCCAATGTGTGGAAAGACAGAAACAGGCATTTGCCAAATGCATCTTAAAAAAAGGTCTTACGTACAAAGAGCAGGACTAGAGAACAATGTATCATTGCTTGCCCTAAACTATGGTATAGAGCTTCCTATGGGTCTCCCTTTCTGCTTTATTAATTGGATAAAAGAATCATAATTCAATTAGTTAACGATTTATTACAAAATACTTTGCCCACACAAGATTTTTCAGCACATAAACACCATACTAATAGACTGTCTACTATTACAGGCCTAGCATTTCAGATTTCATTAGTAAATAGAGCCAGGTTTATTTGTAATAAAGTTAAGCCCCTCCAACCACTGACCATGGAAACCAGATTTTGAAATAATTCAGATTTGTGTTTCTGTTCTTTCTAATTAAGGGTAATATCGGGAAGGACAGACAGTGGGTAGCATTGTTCAAGCACCATGGATTTAAGCAAGAAAATCTGATTATCAGCTCATGTCAGAAGCCAAGCGTTAATGCAGCTTAGCATTCGTTTGGGCTTTTTCTTTAGCCAAAAGATAATTACTGTTCGTTAAGTCTTACGTAACTGTATCTAATATCTATGGTCCTAAAAATTATGAATAGTAAAAGCACAGAACAGGCAAAGAAGAGTTATTGTATTTATTATTTACATGGGCTGTTCCATCATGATAATTTCATTAGCCAGGAAAGTTAAACTTAATGTCAAATTATAATTTCTTAAAGGCCAAAAAGTTAAACATCTACTCTCATGCAACTGATACCAGAAGTTACTTTTTTTTATGAAGACACAAAAGCCATATTAAAACGACATTGAGTCCATCGCTGCAGGATCTGCTCTTGGGGCTATGTCCCCGCAGGGTGCCCAAAGACCTCCCCTCCCTCTGAAGACAGCCTGGTTAACTTTTAAGTGTTGGAGTCTTCTGACAAAATGGTAATATTTTGTCACAAATCTGGTGCTTTTCTGGCTATCACGTCACTGACATGATGTGCCAAAAGAGCTCTCCACCCTGATAACTTCTCATTGTATATCGTAGCAGATGTCATCTGAAGGAAGGAGCTGAACTCATACTCACTGCCGTCAGTAGGCTGGAAGGTATTGGGGGGGAAGGAAAAGCCCTTTGGCCAGAAAGAGCAGGTAGCACAGTGTGCACAAGCAGTGCTGGCACTGCAGGCACCCAGGGCAGGAGCTGGAATCCACTCTGTCACTGCTGGGTTCCATTGATGTCCGTGTAGCAGTGGTCTGTCCTTGACAGAAACCTCGGGAAGTTAAGCAGCAGGGTCCATGTTTAGCTGCCTAAATAAGGACGCTCAACTTCCTAAACTCCCTATAACATACACCAAAAGAGAGAGACATCTCTAGTAGAGGATTCAGAGCAGGGACTTGAAAGCTCAAAACTGCAGCAGATGCTGCTAGGCACCTCCTGAGCATGAGCCCTGGGAGTCTCAGGGGTGATCTCTTTACCTGAGAAGCAAGAAGACCCAACCTACACCACTGGGTAATAACAGGCCAGCTATCAACATTGAGGTCTGTAGTTACAGGCTCTTTAAGTCCTCAAATAGCCATGAAAAGTAGAAGGCAACGCAGCAAAATGTTAGCACAGACCTGCTCAGTGCCAAGCACCAGACACTTGGCAAGCCAGGGGGGTAGGTCCCTTGGACAAAGTCATTGCTGACCACCTGTATTTATCCCCAACCCCCTGCCCTAACTCAAATACAACCTTTAAAGGAGTTGGGATTTACACAGCCACCTCCACACACAAATTCTGTGCAGTGCTTTATGATAGCTGAAAGGCTTGATTAGGCACGATGTACACTAGAGGTGAAAAGTGAGTCAGCTGCATCTATAGAGCAAAAAACTTCCCTAATGAAAGCATTTGGCACACACATTAACAACAAAAAGTCCTTAGCAGCTAGGGAACATTTATAAAACAGAGAGATCCTACACTATTATATTTGCTTCATTTTACTTCTGGCAGGGGCAAGACTGGGGGGAGACCCTATCCCAAAAATAACTACAGCCTTACAGCCTCATCCTTCAGAGATTCGCACTGAAATCTTTGAAAGCTAAAGGGACTGATTGCTGAGCAGAATAACACCTTGCTATGGTTGTCTGTTATGCCGAAATGTAGGAGGGATGAGTCTACACAACAAGTAGTAAGAGCTGACACAGAGCCTGATTTGATATATAGAGTCACACCTGCTCAAAGCTGCAATTTGGTTCACTGTAAGCCTTACCCTTGAACTAATAAATAAATTTGCCTAATGAAAGCAAAGCACAACCAAGACGGAAGATTTCCATACCTGTCAAGCATGCTGAGAACTAATTTGAACAAGGTGATCCATGAGAAATTAAAGAAAAAAAGTTTATTTTGTCCAAGAGGTGCAATAACTTTAGCCTCCTTATTAATGACATGCAGCAGCAATTAGGAGACAAAATAAATAGAGGAAAATAAATACTAAGGTTGCCCATAAAGTAAGTCACTTTAAAAAGACACCATTTTAATGAATAACAGAATATCGTGTGGGGAAAACAAAATTATCAGGCAAAGAGAAACACAGGTGTAATCGTGAAACACCATCTTATGTTTATTTTTTATGTGTGCATTTTATGACTGACAGGGATCATTAGGATCAGTTACAATTACTTTCACCATGAGGCAGGGCATAGATTTACTTGCTTTAAAGCAAGTTACAATGTCAATAGCACAATTTCTAATGCAAAAATCCTTTTGCCTCTCAGAATAGCAATCACTAGGTTTGTAACCAGAGGCTTCTTCCATGCAGAGGATGGTTCTTCAGAAACAGAGCAAGTGAAGCATCACCAAACTAGATGAATACTAATAGGAAAGTGATAAAAAAAGAGCTATAAAGTCACCAGAGTAGCAACAAGACTGGGAGACATGGCTGAACTGCTCTCTCTCTGGAGGTACTGCCCTCCCTGCTCCATCAACAAGCAGGGAAGTCTCACCTGGAAGAACTGTCAGGCTGCAGCATTAACACCATACTCACCTAGGATTTTGAAACTGGTCTTCCACAACAAAACAGAGCAAAAAGCTAAATATAAGTCCTGAATCGCCTCATAAGATTTCAGCCTGTCTGTCACAGACAAAGAAGAAACAGCCAGGTGTGCTACATTGCTGTTCAGAAGCAGCTCAGTGATAGCACTGCTGCGTTTACACAACTGTTTCAAACAGCCTACCGTGGCTGCATGAGTGCCTGGTAGACTTCCATACAAAAAACTGTTGCTCCAGAAGGCAAAATAGTTCATTTTGGCTTAGTTTTGGACACTAGAGAAAAATTTGCTCAGAGTAAAAAAAGCACATCTTTTAAACTCAAATAATTATTTTTTAAAGGCTCTATTAACCTACATCAATTATTAAAAGACAAACAATTATGGCCATGGAGACCATTTGTACTGGTAAAATTTAGCTCACAGCCATGGATTTTTTTCAGACACCTCTTCCCAGAAAGCATTACCTGGAGGTTAATGGGAGTTTTCTCATTCAAGTAGACAGCTGGTTGGAAGTTCACAGTGCTCTTTGACCCTCAAGATCCCAACACCTGACACATAGCTCTGAAGATGTGGCTCTTCCCCTCCCCGTGTTCTCCAGCAGGGATACTGTCCCTGTAAGGGACACAGCTAAGCCCAGCATAGGGCAGGCAAGCTAGGCATCACCCACGGGGCCACACTGGCCCTCCTCTGGTGGCCCTGATAGCTGCCTCCTGGCAGCAGCACCCTCCAGGGTGTGGACTTCAAAAATCATACTTGGCTTTTCAGGATCAAGCTGTACTTTTCACTCCATTTTATGGGTCTAAAGCCCACCTGTGGATATCAATTTCTTGCTATCTAAAATTGTAACACACCTCATTACCTTCACTATCTTTTTATAATGTTATACTACCATTAAAAAGCTCACCCTTACTAATTAAAAAGTACTTGCTCCAAAAATTGACTAAGCATCTTTTTTCTTTCTCTTGCAAACACTCATGACTCTGTAGTGTCTCATTGTTTTCCCTCCTTGAATAAATGTCTTTAAAAAGTGCAAATAAAGAGAATTAAATGCTGTATTAAACTTCTGGTCCCACATGTTTAAACACCTGCTTCCTTTCATCAGTTCTTCATAACATTGTTAAACGATAATTATACATACTGATGAGTAACGAATCAAAATACTGTAATCTATCTTGAAAGGGGTTTTGCTAATATTACACATAAGACATTAATGGGATATTTAGACTCTTCTTGTGAGAGAAAACATACCTTTGTATACAGAGAAAGAAAAACACCAGAACTTACTGCATCTTTCCCTCTACAGCTGGCATCATACAAAACATGGTTTACTTCTCCTTTAGTATTTTATATAGAAAAAGTGGGATTTCGGGCTATTTTTGTGTCTTGGTCTGAATCATGTATTGCAGTTAGTTTCACAATTTTGGCTACATTAACTGTGCTGTGCTTAGCACAGCCTCCCCATTGTCCTTGCCTGCTGGCACTGCCCTCCCTTGCTTGGTCCTGCACCATGAGCATCAACCATGGTCCATACCCAGGTGAGACCAGGACAATGAACTGCCTGCAGAAGAGGGATGGTCCCATGTTTCCACTTATCTGTTTAGCTCATGGCCACAGTTCTCTGTCCAAGAACACAGGGATTCAGGGCAGACAACATAGATGCTCCACTAAAAGCTGAACTGCCCTTCCTCTTCTACTTACCATTTTATTTTCTAACAGCTTTTTAAAAAAATATTAAAAATCATGGCAGATTCATTCCTTTGAGCTTGAAGAGTTTTATAGTTCTAGGGGAAAAAGGAGTCCCTTTCAAAATGGTAAATGAAAAATAGGCAAATGTTTTACTGCAATTTGCAAATGTCCTTTAATTTCAAGGATGTGGTGCTTGTTCTGTAGTTCTTAATAAAAATGATGCAAAATCAATGTCCAGAAATCTGTGACAAAAATGTGTGAACAACTAGCAGGCCAGCACCTTGCAGGCTGGGTGCCTTTCAGATCACAGCCAAACCAGCTCCCTTCAGAGCACACTGTGAATCGTAGTGCCTTAGAGGATGCGCCTGGTAGGTGAATTTAAGTCACTTATACCTGGAGGGAAGATTACGCAGTTCTGCCACTGTGCCTCTTGTTCCCCACCATTTATCCCCCACACGCCTTATAATAAATAATAGCCTCACACAATCCTAAACCGCAGTTTCATATCATTTTATCTTTAGAGGTGTGATTTTCCCTTGAAGAGCAGCTTTCCACAAAGAGTAAACACTTCATCAGTGAGCTCGTTGCTCCAGAGCCACTCCAGCAACATGCTGTTGTCTCATTCAGGAACATGTCTTAATCAATATATCTTAACCTGACATAGCTGCTTCACTGCTCAGAAAGTAACCTTGGCTCCTGGTTTTGTCTTGCCTTCACACAACTTTAAGATGCTGTACCTAGTATGCCAATGTGCTTACACATAATAAATCATGTTGGCTTCAGCAGACAGCCCTGATGGGATTTTCAAAACTTCCACTTAATTTCAAAGGAAAGAGCGTTAAGCCAACACTAAGCACTTCCTTTAAATGCTGCCCTATCTGAGCTCAACTGAAATCCTAGGAAGCAATTTAAAAAGCTGAGCCCATAGGAATTTAAGCCCAATTAAACTTGTCACCTGCAGGTGTAAATTTGGAGTCACTCCTCAGATGTCAGCAAAATTACACCAGGTCCCAGCTGAATCCTGGGCACTTTTGCCTTGGAAAGCAAACTTCTAGACCATTGAATTATCTTAGGGTGTGGACCACCTGGTTGTGCATTTTATCCTCTCCAGTTGTGTGCAAACCGAAATGATACAACCAGATGTAAAGGTTGGTCTTTGCATTACAGAAAACCATCCAAAACACGAAGTCATGGAAACTTTTCCCACTTAAAGGGATAATCAAATCAAAAGGCCAATTACAGTATAAACTTTGATACATTAAGTAGTGATACTAAAGTGTCAACATTGCTCTTTTCCTATAATTTTTGATTCTGCAATACCTACTGCAGTTTGATGTCCATTTAAAAACAAAAATACAATCACTGGGATATTTTATGTTAAAGATATTTACTTATCTGCAACACTGATAAAATTCTTGCAAAATAATATCAAAATTACATCTATTGTATTGTTAAATAATTTTTCACATAGCTTTTATAAGTGAAAGATAACATAGATCTCCAACATATTTTCTTCCTCCAACATAACATATTCCAATTTGAAGTAATATCCTTTAATTAAGTGATAACTTATTCAATGCAGAGCCTACAGGTGTTTTGGTTCATGTATATTGGCCCTTTCTTGAGGCTCCTCTGTGACACCGATCTTTTCTCATAACAACAGAGAGATATCACAGAAAAGCAACACATCTTAGTTCTGTTCCTACTAAAATTAATGTGGTTTATAACAGAAGTAGAAGATACACCAGAGTAATAATTAGTGAAAAATATCCAATTATCCCTGTATAACATTGCTATAAATACTGGAAAAATACCACACAACTTTCTACATGCAAATGAATTAGAGAAAAAAAAGAAAGTTTGAGTGTTGTTCACTTATTTATTTACCCGAATTCCCACATCTCTCTTTCAATTTCAGAAGCAGAAATTTCAATGTTCCCATGGAGTTTGTAAAGAAGTGGAGGAATAATAGGGGCAAGAAACAGCACACAACAAATTCTCCTTTCCGCTACCTGCAGTCATTGGGAAATTGCAAGTGAAAAAAAAAAAAAAAAGTGCTAACAGCCTCTATACTGTGTAGCTATGCAATACAGAGTGTGAATTACTTAATTAGAAATACAATGTTTTAGCCCCATCTAAATATATAACACCAAAAGTGATGTAGCAAAAGATCGGTCTACACTACACAGCTCTGCCTGCCTAGTAACTATGGCTAGGAGTCTTAGAAATAACTTACATTAACTAATACATATGTACTAGTAAAACATTCCCTATAGACAAACCCCCAGCAGCCATACAGTTATTTGATAAAGCCGTCGAAAAGCTGTTCAAGTTGGTGTTTAAATTTGCTGGCAGCCCCCCTCCTTTTGCTGGCAGACCTCATGTCTCCACTAGAGGGTATTACCAGAATACCTATATTGCCACAGGCACACCAGCATCGCCTCCTCTATTCCCTTTCCAGGATCAGAATTTGCACCAAAACCTGCACATTTTGCCCATCGGGTACCAGCAGCCTCCTCACAGCCCTGCCTGTCAAAGCAACATTCCTGACCTGCTGTGTTACGGAGAAATGCACTGAGAACCTACAAGCTCCTACATACCTTGGCCAGCAAGAAATTATTGTTCTAGGTGCTGTTAGAGAGCCAGGACTTAAATTATCAGGGTAGCCCTGCAGACCTCTGCATGCACTCACTGCTGACTCTAGCAGCACATTTCACACCTCAGGGCTCTAAGACTGGACTTTACCTTTGTGTGCCCCGACATCTTGAAGAGGAAAACGAAGTGTCTTGCTTTAAGGGCTGTTTATAGTAGAGGAAAACACAATGTGAAGAAGCTGCTACAAATGTTTGGATTATTTGTACTGCAGAGAAAAAAAATACAGGGTGGCAGAAAGGCAAGGGGGGAATCTTCCATATGTTGGCAAAATAAAGATGTAAAAATTTGGATTAATGTAGGCAAATATCGACCAGGTAATTTCTTAGCCTAAACTTTATCAGTTCACATCCTTCCCTCGCCCTCCTAGACAGATTGTCACCTTTATGACTATGATTTTTACAACAATACAGCTTGAGGGTCGAGAACAACCATGCTCAACATTGCACAGAAAAGAAACAACAGTTCCTGCCCCAAAACCCTCACAGCCTAAACAGACAACACCAGCGAGGAGAAAGGCCTATGGCCAAGCTGAAGGAAGCCAAGAGGCCAGGAACAACTACTGCCTCAGCACCATCACAAGTAACATTAACAACGTTTGCATAAGGCAGTAGAATAGCATCTTACATGGTGTTTCATCAGCTGCTCCACCAGCTTTATTTCCTGACTGCCTTTTGCCCTTAAAACCTCATGGCTGAAGAAATGAAGGTGACTACAGTTTGGGACTGTCATGAGAAAAGGGGAAGAAAATGGGGTAAATGTAGATTTAATCCTGCCTCTATTTTCTACAGTGTTGGGACACTTCATTGGACCACTTTCTGTGGCCAGCCTGGGTCTTTTGGATAACACACAATCTTAAAAAATCAGACGTTGTCATTGGATGAACTGCTTGTTACAGCTGAACAAAAGAAAGGAGAGANNNNAGAAGTTACAATTACTAAATAAATAAAATTACATTATTTATTTAAAATATGCTGTCATTAATTTATTAGCACTGTTATTAATTGTATCGTAATGCATAGTCAGTGGATAATCATTGTCACCCTTACCTTGGCACCATTACTAAATATTGCTTCTAAGTGCAACAACCACAGCAAAGTCACCAATACTCATCCTCAGGATAAAATACCACTCTTAAATTTAGAAGCAAACTGGATTAATCTACATTAAGTCAAATACACCCACTTGATGAGTGAAAAAGGGATTTTAAGGTAAACATCATTCAAAGTCACCTTAAATTTTCTTCATTTAGCAGGGTAAAAAGGACTTTAGCTGCAATGAAAACAAGGTTTAGCAGCTCTGCCAATATGCAGTAATTCTCTACTCATACAGGAAAAGGTCTGTAGAGAGAGATGGGAAAAGCTTCTGCACAGGCGTAGCTGACATGGACACAGAGAGGAAGTATGCAGAGATAACACTGGTCCTCTGGTGGAGTTGAATTTCAGGCCAGCAGTAGACTGTGTACCAAAAATCTGTTTCTTCAGACACTTGCAGAGCTTCACACATTTCCCTTCTTTCACCGTGGACCCCATGGGAAGGGGACACAGATGTTTTATTACCATCTATACATGGCCAGATGCCCATTGATATTTCGTCACCACAGCCGTCCCCCACACTGGCACAACAGCAGTGGCTGCAGACAGAGGGGTACCCACTGCTGTGCTCAGAGCAGGTTGCTGCTCTTCATATACAGCAACCTCTGTTCAGCATAAGCCTCATGCCAAGACAAACAGTAACCAAAAATATTAAAGGGGGTATTTCTCTATTTAAAACACTCTGGTGAATTCAAACAAGTGCCACAGCTGTCCAAATCAAAGAGTACGGTGGAATTGAGCGCTGTTTTCTGAAATTAGTGCTCAGAGAGCTGTCAGTTCTCAGACAATATATTATAGGTGATGACTATGTATGTATAACCTGACCTAGTTAGAGATATCCCCGGCTTATTGTAGGGGAGTTGGACTGGGTGGCCTTTAGAAGTCCCTTCCAACCCAACACATTCTATCGTTCTATCATTCTATCATTCTATGATTTAAGGTACAGCATGTTGTCTCCCACAGGCATGTTGAGGCAGGCTAAATCCTTTCCATGCCAGATTAGCACAGAGAAAAAAACATGGACAGAGTGTGTGGCCTGAGTTTGAAGAGTGCAGTGGTCAACACTGAAGGCTTACTCCCCTAACAATTCATTGTAAATAGGAAGGAAATTAGGACAATTAGAACAGTTAAAATGTAAATGACAGGAATAGCTGAAAATCTCTTTTTTCCCCCGGTTCCTACTTGTTTAAACAAAGCCCTAACAAGCTACAATCAGAGAGGTCTGCAATGGATCCATGGCAACAGAAAGCCCTGGCCTACGGCTACCATCTTCCCCAGCATACTGACATTAATTTACCAGATACACATGTACACATTGCAGGAAAAATCACCAGGCTCAAGCTTCATTCACTGAAAAAGGGGATCATTAGCAAATGAAAGAAAAAATATAACAGGTCAGCAATTTTCTTGATGAACTCATCTATTTATTTTTATTTGAAAGAGAAAGATGAAATTATTCTTGTAATTTTTGTGCTTTGTACCTCTAGTGAAGAGAAAATTGCACTTATAAAGCTGATTTTGATTCTTACACAGCAGATGAATAATAAAATCAATGCTTCAAAATCTATGTATTCCTAAAATATTGTTCACAGTGATCTGAATAGCATATTAAATGCAAGAGGTGATAGTACTGGAAATAGTACTAAAGATTAAACCAAGCAAGGTTTTATTTGTTGTTGGTTTGTGTTGCTTTACAATCCTTGTTTGTGTAAAAGGAGTTATTTAATCAGTTAGAAGATCAAGAGCTATCCAATAACATTTGCTCCAGGCCTGATCAGAACAAAAATCCTTAACAACTACACGAGAAATTAAGTATACACAAAAAATAAGCAAAAACATCTCCCACAGTTAAGATGGGAATTTTGGATATGCTATATGCTACTGGGGCAATAGCACTTACTAAAAAAAAGTTTAAAATGGGTTAACATTTTAGGTGGAAAAGGGACGTCTAGAATGTGTGCTTGGTGTCAGCTTGTAGGTCTGGCTCTTCTGCAGAGATGAGTTGTGTTATGCCATGAGGTCCCTGTGCTATGTGCCAAGCTCTGTCCCTCAGACCAGGACTTTTAGGTGACCTGGTATCTCACCGTTACCTGCCCCCACCAACCTCTCCCCTGTTACCAGCAATGATACTGAGTTACCAAACATTTCTGATGTCTACCATCTATAGGTTAAACCTTTTGCTACTTCAGGACTTTACCCTGCGTGCAGCAGAATGAGAAGGTCAAAAACACAAGTCATCCCTGTCCATCTGCAGGATAGTTGTCAGTGAAAAGCAGTGAAGAGCCAAACCCTTTGTGAAAGGAGAACTGGTGGCAGTGGAGCAGAACACACAAAACCATGCTGAATGCAAGACAGCAGTTGTGAGACTCTACGTATAGCACAGCAGCAAACATCTCCAGCCTATGATGCTCCACCTACATGGGCTGTGTAATAGAATCATTGAAGCATTTTAGTTGGAAGAGACCTTTGAGATCATCAAGTCTGATCATTAACCCAGCACTGCCAGGTCACCATTAAACCATGTCCCTCAGCACCACCTCTGTCTTTTAAATACCTCCAGGGACAGACTGCAATGTATTTTAAGAGTAGTTCGCTTTATTTTTATTCTGTTTTTGCAGGCTGAGAAAATGACTTCTAGAAGAGATTTCAAAAAGACATTTCAAAGGTATAACAGATCTAAGGAGACTCTCAGGTGGCACAATGGAAAATTTAGCTCATATTTGAGTCTGATTTCACACAGGTTTGCAGTATGGCAGGGTGTTCTGTCATTATCGGATTTCCTTGGTTGGCTTCTTGGCTCTCTACATGTTACACTAGTAAACAGTTTCTGAAATAAAATACTTAGCTGATAACTTACTAGGAATTAAATCATCTGGGGCTAGATATCATTTAAAACTAGAGTGCCTGGATTGCAATTTCCACTTCCCAAGTTCAATGGAAAGGCAAAACATGAGCTTTCTCTATCATATACTGGCAGGACGTTCTTGACCTGCTCAAAAGAATTGTAAATAAGTAAAATCAGATACCTGAAACTTAAGCTACTGTTGTTCTCATAGTAGATCAAAGCCCTATGTCAGTGTTAAATTGCTCATCTTTCCCTTTCCAGGCCAAACCCAGGAACCCATCATACATGTGTTCTAAAGCCACCCACACAAGTCTCATCTGGAGGTACCACAGTGTTCTTCCATACTGTATCTAGCAGCCATGTCAGCTATTTTTGCCTAATGGGCAACGCTAGCACCTGCCTACATTTTGGCACTTTCATTAAAGTTCAGTCATGCAAAGTGCTGAACAGACAGAGAGGAGGCTGATGAAATCTGGACTGTCAGTAGGAATGATTCAGAAAAATCCCACAGCACATATTCAACTTGCAACATATGAGATATATCCTGGGAATCATTCTAACCATAAGCACTGTTAATTACTCCTGCCAGAGATCAAATAACATATGTAAAACACACTCAGCTGCTATGCTGATATAGGACCCTAATCCTGACCATGGTTACTACCAACATTAAGTGGGTGCAGATAATGTCCTCTGATGCAGCACTGCCACTTAAATACTTTCATTAAGTAGTAAATACAATTTACTACCTTTCATTGCATAAATTCTCTCACCTTATTTCATGTCGTAATTTGTTTGACAGGAACATTATAAAGAATCAATTACATTTTAACAGTATTATGTTTCTTTTTTAAAAAATTTTTAAAATTATCTATTGTCTGACAAGCAGCAGTCTGCACAGTCACTCTGGGGACTCTTTTTCACACCATTTATAATTAGGGAAAATGTGTTCTTTCATAGTTTAGTTAAAAATAAGGAGTAATTTCTTTACAACTGTAAAGAGCCATTGTGCTTGGGGTGTCCAGCAGGACCATGTTCATCACCATTATTGTTTAATATCTTTGTGAAGCCCCTTAAAGGTCTAATAAGGCAAAACAGGAAGGCTGTTGATGGATATCAATGCAAACAATACAAGATATTTTGTTTCCTGAGCCCTCAGAAGAGCTATAGCTCCAGCTCAAACACTCCTACGATCTCCAGGCCTTCACGTTACCATGGCAGAAGTGATAGCAAATAAAGATGAGCCAATGCTTTATGAAACAGAATATGAAATATAGCCTAGTTACTATGGACATATAACTTCAAATAGCCAAATCTTTTTGGCAGACAGAGCCTTATAAAGCAAGACAAGGGATATTTTTCAGTAATACTTGTCTCTAAATACCTACAAAAAGACGCTACGCGCACATGCACACGTTTGCATTTGGATAATCTATCTTAATCAGGATCACTGAGCCCTTGTAAATCAAAATAAAACATTTTAAAACCTTTCACCATAGCAAACATCTAGGAATTGCTTCATTAGAAGTACTACATGTCTCAGTATGTGCCAGATACAGATATTAATCCTGAATAATCAGATCTCTTATGACTGCAGAAAGGCATCTAGGAATGATCTTTGTCACCTTGACTAGCCTGAAATGGTTTTAAGAACATGGGTAATCCCCCTAAGTAGATATCCCCTGAGGATAAACTGGCAGTTACAGGTCATCTGTCTTTGTCAAACAACTTTATCATTCCACCTAAAGAGAATGCACCTGCAATATGGGAATGGTTGTGGGCTTTTGCAAAGGTTTGACCTCATCATATTTCAGTTGGCCTAACACACAGGTATGATTTCTCTGTAGATTAAAGTAGTATTGTAATCAGCAAGGAAAAAAAGACTGTACTTGAAAGTAACAAGTAGCTCAGATATTCATTACTAGCCATTAACCTGATTTTCTAATGAATACGACATTAGGCATTCATTAACAAGCATTTGTGTTTATGTGGAACAGTGGCTGTATAATGAAGGTTGATAAATGAATAGAAATGAAACGAGGGAATTTTGGACACTTGTAAAGCAATTAACTTGTTTGGCATTAATTACATATTGAAAAGCTAAATCAAGTACATTTGGAAAGCCACTAGGACAGAGACACAGACCAAGGGTAGATATAAAGACTAGATATAAAAGAAAAGCTTTATTTCTTTTAAATAAAGAAATACAGCCAGAAGTGTGGTATTAATGACAAACAAAGTCCATTTCTAGCAAAAAGAAATCGGATTGCAGCCTGCACATTAATAAAGAAAAAAGTTAATGAAAAGTGAAACAATGAAGCCAATAAAATAACCCCTCACAGTTGACAATGAAGTGCAAACAGGTGGTGTACTAGAGGGTTAATGTTTTTGTTTCTTAAAGAAAGAGCCAAACAAGTGCCCACACACTTGAATGTATGCTAATAAATGAAACCACCTAGCAAATTAGATGCTAGAAATGAGGAAATATGGAAGCTCATTTTACAGTTACCAGGACGCTTTCCCTCTAATGAGTTGGTAACCTGATCTTTCCAGGCAGTTTTGACAGCATCATTTCTGCTTAGGGCAGCCCCAGCCCCAAAAGCAGATGCTTTCCATACCCTTCTCCTGCACAGAGACACATTACCTCTCTGGAAGGTGACACAGCCTCAGGCAATGTCATACCCACATCTCTTTTGCAAGATTGAGACATCCAGTATCAAAGATCAGGAGCAAAGAAAAGACTGAAGAGCAAATAATGGGAAAATTTTTGCTTAGCCGGGATTTGGTAAGGTGGGTCTCCCTTTAGCAAAGAAGGGGTCTCCCTTGGCATATAGTATTCCTTTGCTCATTCTCTTCCCACATCCTCAATGAAGCAGTACCACTTCACCACACACGGCAACACCCAGTACAACCCACAAGTGCAAGAGATGCTGTCCAAGTGAGAAAAGAGTGCCAGCAGAGAAGGACCTCTGCTTGCCAGAGATTCCAGTACAGTTTGAGCTGAGAAACAAACTGAGAAATTGTAGACTGAAAACACCTTGTGTGTTATGGCAGTGGGCTGCAGCTGATGAGAGCTGTCTCTCTATCAGGACATTACTCCTCCTGTCAGAGACCTGGACCTTCTTCCCTGCCCAAATCGGAGATCTAGGCGCTGTCAACTCCCAGCCTGTGCTGCTGAGAAAAGGAAAGGACTTCCCTTCACCTGTTGCTAGAGCAGGAAAGCTAAAATTTTAAGTCTGCCTCCATCAAAGACTCACATATCCTGAACTAGACCAAGAGACCTGTCAGTAATGTTTCCTGTTTCAGAGAGATTCAGCAATCACCAAGTACAGAACCCAGCTCCATTTCCAGGAGTCATAAATAGCCTTTCTCTCTAGTCAAATGTTTTACCACTGATTCTACTTTAAAAATGCCAATATGATCAAGCTCAAAAAAACATGCAGAGGATAACTTATGTCCAGATATTTCTGCAATTAAAAGAGCTTCACACACTTCACCTGTCAGGTGCTGTCTAAATACAATCAGGGTTCTGGATTTATATCCTATACCATAAAAACTGTTTATTCCCTTCTGTGTTGCAAGCATATTTCCGCAACAGAAAAACTAAATACATCTCATCCTGCACCAATTAATCTTGCTTGGGCTCACAGTCAGGCTTTGGTGGATACATGTTTCATACTTCACAATTCATATCAAAGACATGGACTACCACCAATACATCATGAACTCTATAGACAGAATATAATTTTATTTACCTTGAACCAAACTACACATCACCCCCAATAAGCAGGAGTAGCCTCATTTAGAATGCATTTTAAAGTTGGTCAGTGTGCTTTTCCTCCACTGCTCCAGTGCCAGCTGAGAACCTTGGTGAATCTTCAGAAAGACCCAGCACCACTATAGGAAACCACAAATCCTTAACTAACATATGCTAACTTTTCTCCTCGGAACAAAAGCAGCATCTCTGTTGTCCCCTTAGCCGAAAACACCAATCAAAGACTACTCTTTTCAGGAACAAATGTTAGCCAGGAACTTCAGTTGTGTTTAATTAAGTTCTTCCAAAAGAAACTGCATGCTGTGGCACTGAAAAGGTTATCAGAGGTCAGCTGCCCGCCATGACTTTGTGACCTCCAAAAAGCAAAATAAAAGATAGTGGTATCCCTGCTGGTAAGATTGGCTTCCGCATTTGTTTCCCTCCCTTTCTGCTTTAATTTAATAGCAATCAGCACAATATGGCTGCTTTTCTTTGAACAATAGGATGGGCAGAAGTTAGATTTACAGCACTGCAAGGGGGAAAGCAGGAGAGGAGGGAAGCACACTATGGCTCTTGATCTACAATAGGAACATCACTCTGATACCCATAAATAACTTGCATACCTACTTAAGATTCATTGCTGCCAAGAGCTGACAGATGTGCGCTTTTTTAAAATTTAGTATTACCTTATGTAGCCTCTCAAACACACCATTGTTAAATCAAACAACTGACTTCAAAAATTGAAGGTAATTCACGGTACAGACCCATGTTGAATATATAATGTATTCTCACTATTCCTCTGAGAAGAGTTGTTACCATCATAGATGTTCAAATCCACATTTAAACCACCAACCTAGCAAGCAAAACTACTGAGGAGGTTGAGACAACACTATTAGGATCCTTCTCTGGGTAACTTTGTCAATTACCAAAACGCACAGAAGAGATAGGATTTGACCAAGTCTGTGTAATTCCAAAGATTTCACAACATCTATTATTACACTGATACCCTCATAATATGTTTAAAGCACTCCTGTTAATATTAATGAGATTGCCTCCCAAATTTATTCTTTTAGTGACAATAAGGTAAAATGGAGTTGATCAACCTTCACATTTTGTTTAACCATTTTACAATACAAGAATTTTAGACATTAGGACCTAGTGTTTCTGTTACCATCTGAGAAGATGCAAGTTGAGTGGTGGGTTGTGGGTTTTTTTATAAACTATTTCCAATCTCTTCAGCTGCAGTCCCTTATGACTTCGAGTATTCCTCTGTCTTCTTCCTGCCCAGAATATCGGGCTCAGCTTCTCTCCTTCTCCAATCCCACCACTCTGCTTTCTGAAGCGTGAAAGACTCAACTCTGCTCCCAGAGCCAGGGCAGAGGTGGAGAGGCTTGGAGAAGGGGTAGTCTCATCCCAGAGAGGGAGCCTGAGACCACAGTCACAACAAACACCATCCTAGCTGCTTATTCTTAGCCGTTGAGCCATTCGGCAAAATGATGAGAGATGATTCTACATCCTTTTAGGTTACATTCATTTTAGTTTCAGGAAAGGCCAGGTGATGGGAGAATAATTCGCTGTGATACTGCAAAAACTCCCACTGAAATCAGTATGATTCTACCTAGATGAAGGATACAATGTACTTATACAGTGAACATGACCTTAATTTCTAACCTCATTAAGTACAGAAAATATTTGTTATATTTTCTAAATGTCTATAATGTTGAATCTCTGGTCATTACCACATTAAACAACACAGAGCAGAAAGCTAGATACGTTATGGCAGGGCCCTGTTATTTTTTCTCAGTAAACTCTTTAGTGGCAAAGTATTGCTGGGTTTTTTTGCCAGGTGAATTGTTTTCTAGAAAATGCAGTCGGTCTTCCAGGAGGCATATCCCTGTACTATACTGATGTGCAACAGCTGTATTAATTCCAGCAGCAAGACAAGCTTTGCAGTTCAGAAGCATACACTTTAAAGTGAGTCACAATTAGAAAACTAGTTCCAAGATTAAAGTTACCAAAGATAAAAAAGACACAAACTACTGTTCATTTTCTGTAGCAGCAATCAATCCTGTTCTTCCCTCTGCCTGAATTTTCTCCTCTGTTGAAACATTGTAGTCATGAGGCTTTAATCAACACGCAAAGCAATTACTTTTTAAGCAAAACAATCTTAGGTCAAGTAAAGATAATGGAAATCATACAGGCAGTTATTCATGTCTAAATGCCAAGCTTCTGGTTTCACTTCCAGACAAATCCAAATGACAAGGAGTACAATATTTGTTTTCCCTAGTAACGCAATGGGAAACCACAGTGTATACTTTAACTGCGTACAGTCTCCTGTGTTTGTCCTCAGCTTGTTCCACATAATTCAGTAAAATACACAGATGAGTGCCACATCTGGATTTGTTACCTAGGCAGCAAATAAACTTCATCTGAAACCTCATAGCAAAAAATGCAGTTTGAAATTTTAACTGGTGTGGTAAGTGCTTTGTTTATCAAACCCACAAGGAGAAAAACAAAATACAAGGGATCAACAGCATCTCAGTTAAAATGAAGTTACATTGGGGATTTTCAACTTTAATTACTTTAATTTTCTAGCTCTTGCTTTCATAAAACAATTGAATATTGAAGGGAGAACTGGTATCTATAATACACCAATGTAACAACAGACTCCTGGCCCTATTCAGAGAACAAGCTAAAACCATTCTCATGACAGCAATTATATTACATTAACAGCACAAAATGGAAATGGAAGTACTTGTGGCTCTACCTACCATATCTACTGTATCAGGTGTTTTTAATAAAAAGAATAAGCAAACAAGCAAACTCATCTAAGTTGGGAAAAAATTCTTAAGAGAAAGTCTGATCAGTCCTCCACAACTCTGTACAGTTCAGTGTGGAGGTTAGAACACTTTTCATGTTTTCATGACATTGAATTCAAGGCTATTTCGAAGAGGTGTAGAAGCATTTTGGCCTTCAGGATACTTTGAGCCAGTAAGTGAGTAAGAACTTCAAGCTCACATTCACCTTGTTTAAAGTTAAATTCTTTAACATGAATTGCTTCAAAATATTTCTTCAAAATGAGTGACCAAGCTGCCATATTAAGCTGCTGGTCAGTTTAAGATTTTTCTTGTCTCTCTGAAAATAACATATCTTTCATCTTCCCTGTAATAGGAAGGCATTTATACTTTGCAAAGCAGATAACTTGGTCTGATTTCTTTGAGAAAGCAAAGCATATGACTTCACTGGCACTTCAAAGGATTTCATAAGCGTATTCTAACCTTCTGCACTGCAGCTCAAGACATAATGTTCAAAATCTTCAGGGAGAGGCATGGTACAGTGGGAAAATTAAATAAATGCTTACCTGAATCTTATCCACAGTGCCAATGGCAGCCAAGTGATTTTCCTCAGATATTTTCAGTGAGGGTGTGAATTCACCTTGTAAATGATAATCTAAAGGAGGAATGTACAGTTTTGAGGTCTGATGAAAGCCAATACATGTAATTACAGGCATAAAGACTGGTTATTTAAAGGAAAAATAACAATAAGAAGAAGATAACATTCTGCAGAAAAGCAAACAAAAATTGTCCAATATATAAAAGTTCAAGATACCATTACTGTTTGTGGTTAATAAAGAAAGAGGAATACTGGAAAATAGACTGTGTACTGGCATTAGTCAGAGGTGCCGGCAGTAAATCGTAATTTCTTACCACTCTCAGGCCTTTACACTATCTTTCCAAGGAGAGTAAAGTAACAAGATTTTGTTGCTGTGATTATTTAGGATGAACTCAGTCATCCCTGGAACAGAATTCAAGAGAGTATGGGGGATAGGGGAGGCTTATGTCTTATTACTAAAGCAACTTACATCATATCTCAGGTCTTTTTGCCAAGTGGCAAATTCAGCTGTGTAAGGAAGAGATGCAACTACAGACCCATCAACCTGAACCTATAAAGGATATGCGCAACCCTATTTGTACCAAGAGTTGTCCCACAGTTCAATCAATCAAATCAGGTTAAGCCCACGCATACAACCTGGGTATATGTGGGACCCCTGACCATTGCAGTCAGGTTTACTGTGGAAAAGAATATTGATGAGGGCACTAGTTGTATTGATATATTGGTATAACCTCAGAGACCAGGAGATGCAGCAGGAAGGGTCTTCCTTCCTTTCACACCTCAGCCAGAGCTACCCTTTCCTATTTTTACACAAAGTCTTCCCTGAAGATTCATAGTCAAATCCAGAGCCCTCCATAAGGGCATGGGTAAGATAGACCAGTACCACAGAGGTCCTCAAATGCTAGTTCCTTATGTGGAAAGGAGGATGCAGAGGAACTGGTTCCTCCTTTTGAAGAGCTGGCAGGTTTGTGATGCTGCCCTTTGCCAGGTAAACTGGCTATGTGGAGAGACCAAGACCTCAAACATCCAAATTCCTTGAGTCTGTTAGTCACCAAAACTATGCAAGTTCAGAGGCAAGGTCACACCTAGCAGCTACACTGTCTACCACGACAACAGATAGTGCCCACTACATTATTTTTCACGTAAGTTTTAGCCAAATGGCAAGCTCTTTTTCAAAACATTGCTTTAGCATTTTTAACCCTGAAAACCCTGCCTCAGCAGAACCCCTCCCCATCTGCGCAGTGCAGGATTAGAGATAGCTGACTACATTACCTACACCACCATTTAAATTTCAAGTGCACTGGAGCAATGTATTTCATAATAAAACCTTTTAGAAGATACTAAATAGTATAAAAATAAGTCAAAACTGTCTCAGAGTGTCATAAAAAGAAGATGATAAGATTCCACAAAGTATTTATTTCTTACAATTACAATATAGTTATACTTCATATTCAGTACCTAATAAACAAACATGCAACTTTTTGAAGGTCAGGCCTTAGAACATATATTTTGAAGTCCTGGGATGCAAGACCATTGTTACTTGAATAAGAAGAAACAATAATGATTGATTTAAATCAGCACGTATCTATCAACCTCAGCAGGGTCATGGTTCTGTGAGAATCTGGTAGAAGACTTTGCTTTGAATATTAACACAAGTGAATCTCAGGCAGAGAGCAGCCCTTAGGCTGTTTCAACAATGCTGTGTGATTTGCTAGCTGTGGTCTACACTGCAGGCTTCAAATCCCTCCTCCATCAAAGAAGAGCTTGATCTATGCCACCTCAGTTCCCTGCTTGAGAGAGAAAATCTCTTCTCCCTGAGGGAGGAAAGGTGAATTTTGTATGCTTTTTACTTACTGTGTTGAAGATGTAGTCATGTTTAATTATGATATTAAATAATGTGAAGTTAAAGTATTCTCTAGTAAAACAAGCCTTATAAATAGCATATTTCTACCTTCTTTTCCAGCACATTCATATTACAATTTTCATTCAAACCAAGGGTTTACTCTGTCACCTTTCATCAATGCTTTTTAATCAGAAATAACTAAAATTAAGGAATTGCTATTCTTACATTAAATAAAAATACACAAAGTTTCTTCAGGATGACTCAGGCAGAACAAAGCAAAATCTGAGCAACAGCTGAGCAAGATGGCATGGAAACTGCAAGTGTACACTGACAACAACTTCTCTACACTTGTAGTGTTAATGACAGGCCATTGCAGGTGGGGTTTTCTAAAATGCTCTTTTTTGGCCCAATTCCCAGCAGACCAGCACAGTGTGCACTGTAAGACATGATCAGAGGTTATTAAAGATTATGGAAAGCATTGCCATCACTCCCTGATCCTTTCTTCTGACCATAAGAGAATCAAGAATTTAATAGATTCAGTGCAGCAAGATAAAGCTGCATACCTTCAACTTCACTTATTAGTTCATAAAATAAATCCTTGTCTTTCTATGGAAGTGAAATGGTTGTTTCTTATTAAAATTGTAAATCATGGCTAAGAAGACTGGTTGAAATCAGTCCAATCCTACCCATGGGTGGTTAATGAGAAGAAGGCTGCTTCTCGTCTTATTCCTTCTTACCATGTCCTCCATCCCCTTTACCAGACTTTCATCAGAGGGACTGTAGGGTGCGGGACACCAAGAGCATGACAAGAAGACTCTATCACAAAAAAGATAGGCAAGAACTGTGTGTCCTGTGTAGGGACACTGAAACGACAGTTGCGCCTAGCTCTCTCTGGTAGGACTACCATCTATCTATAAGAACATAGAGCGTCACTGCAGAAACACATCTCACTGAAATCTAGAGCCACAAGGCTTAACAAGTCCCAGGTGAATTCTGTGCTAAAAAACAGGACTGAAATAAAATTTAGAAGAAATTTTAATGTTAAAATTTACCTCATGTTGTGAGAAATAGCCAAGTATAAGTCACATTCAAATTCTAACTCTGAAGTGAACTGAGCAGGATTCAACCTTTTGTTGAATCAGGAGGGGCTGGAACTAAATGATCTTTAAGGTCCCTTCCAATCCAAACCATTCTATGATTCTATGTTACACAGATTAGGACATGACTATCCTAATTAGTGTCACCAACTCTTCCGGGCTTGTCCTCAATTATTTTTTTTAGGAACTTTTTGAATGGCATCCTGATAAGTGATAAAAATTTGACTTTTTTTTTATAGCATCAGGTGTCAGTTCCCCCTTTTTGTTTTGCTTTTCCAAGCAGTTTTATATAGCAGCCGTTCCTGGACAGTATTTGTGCAGCTTTTATTCACTGCCTGAAAGTGGAGAGGATGCTTTGGGCTTCTGGTTTTGCTCATAATTTTATATTGGCAAAGTTTGTTCAAATCCCTTTAAAACCTCTAAACCTATCTGCAAGCCAAAAACCCAAAAAGGTACAGCTTCAGAAGGCAAAAGAAATAAATCTCTTTGAAATGCTAATGGAGTGGAACATTTTCTGCTATTTCAAGAAATATTCTAGCCTTTTGGAAAAATTGTAAAGGGTTTGCTCTAATGAAGATATTTTAATTTATGACGTGCATTTATAGTTCAGTGAAAACAATATTGCACTGTCACGGCCTTGCTCCTTGTGCTGTGGAAATAGAAATGCCATTATGAGAAAGGAACCGCAACTTTTAGGAGCACACCAGCTTTGTCGACGATGAACAAAGCACTGAGCTCTGTGTAGATATCTGAAAGGTACACTTTTCTTTTTACAGTGACACTTCAGTTACTTTTCTTTAAGCATTTTTAAAGGGAAAAAAAAGCAGCTAGCAGGAGTCTCTCAGGAGCCTTGAGGAAGTGGAATAAAAATACATACAGACAGCACAACGCTTGGATTGTACCAGCCGTCACAAGCATGATTAAAAGCCTACCTAGGGCATCAGGCTAGGTCCGGTAATGGAGAAAAGACACTATGCCCAAATATTGCTCCTCAAACTAAATTATGGATCTGGAACATGGAAAAATAAAAGGCTTCAAAAGAAAAATAAAACAATCCTGCTAAAATAGGTCTGATTATGTGGGTCACTAAGTACTGTGTATTTCCCCTGTAGCGTTTCATAGTGGTTACTGTTGCCAGGGGAAGCTTGATCCTTTCATTATGTATGTTTGTCTTTCACATCAGAGCTTCTCTCTTTCTTTCCATGCCCCAGCACTGTAACAGAAATAAAAATAAGGAATGAGCCTCCATTATTACCCAAATACCTACAAAGCAGAGGGAGTGACCCCAGCAGGTCGGCAGGTCAGCCCCCTCATCATTGATGCACTTGCTCCAGCAGACCCCTGCCTTTTGTTGCGGGGTCAAAGCCAAGACCTCTGCTGAGTGTCCTCAGTGAAGAATTAACAAGTGTGACAATTTGCAGTCCCTCCCCCCCAGCCCCCAGTCCTGCCTGTGTGAATGCTGTAAATAGAGACATCTGGATGGAGGCCTTTCACTGCAGTAATTGAAAATGAACATGGATCAAGTTCTGGCCTGTTGTATTCATAAATCTTCAGGCTTAATTACATTAAAGGGAAATCTAGGGCCCGGCTCTATGGAAACGGCAGATCCTATCAGACTCTCATATCATGAATCTTTACAAAAAGTGTTTTTCCTCTCTTCAGGACAGTCAGATGAGAAATTTCAATCGGTTCTTTCCAGCATCAGAGATCTAGCAAAGATCTATAACTGTTCTTTGTGTTTTCCTTTTCCTTCGTACATGATGTGTTTCCACCAGTGGGGAGCTGGAGGACTTGGACGTGTGAGGCATCAGGCTGCCATCATACCAGTCATTTAGGTGATCGATCCCAGAGGGCCATGCACATCCACACCCTCTGTGCGGAAATTCAGAAGAGTGAAAATGTGTAGCTAGCTCAGTGTTAGAAATTTTGCAGGCACAGAGTCCTTGGTTCTGCTTCCCAGTGAAAGCTGGGGCATGATAAGCAAATAGGGTCTGCAGTTCTGCTTGCTCATCTCCACGTTTTTCGAAAAGAACAGGGATTTTGAGTTCACTGAAGGCTTTTTTCATATCTGTCTTTTAAAAACTCTTGTTGAAGGAACAAACTGATATTCTGAAAAATCAATAAAGAAATAAGCCGATGGTGGAAGGGCAAAGATTTTTCATTTCAAATGACACTTTCTAGCTGTTAGGAGCTGGTTGTTTTGCAAAACCACCAACGCTTTTCTCAGCAATGAACTCCCATCACAGTTACAGACTCCACAGTGAGCTGATAGGTGACACAGATTTTCAATGTAGCAGAAGATTTGATGGAAAGAACACTCCAAATGGAACAATGATACACAAGAGCCAAGATATTTTTATGTAAGGAAAGGGTCTTCCTAAACCCTACCCAGGAAAGGTGCTCATGTAGACAGACCACTTTAATTAAACTCTACAGGAACTAATTTGATAGCATATAAGTTGACTACTCTGTCCACAGCCACCAGACAATGCTAGTGAGCCACAATATGGTCAAGTAAAACTGAACCCTCCTTGCCAGACTACTGGAAGAATATGGTACAGCAAATAAAATCTTGTATCTTGGCCTTTATAGGCATTCTGCATGGTGACATGTGGTGAGGTTTTTAACATTTTATTTCTGAGTATTTTAAAGCTAAAGAAATATTAATATTTATCAGAAAAATACATTTTAAACCAGCACAAGACAAACAACTCACCTGCTTCCCAACTGCAATTTTGCTTTCATGAAATTTCAGCCTGGGTGAACTTCAATATCATGGCTACAAATTTTCAGTTAATAACAGCAGGGTGAGTTCCGTGCAGAACCTAAAATTTGGTCCTCAGTCCCCACAGCTACACGCTCCCCACTAAACGCACAGATTTCTCCACTCCACTTTTCACTGAACAGGGAAGCTCTGCAGCAGTAACTGGCAGTATCTAGAGCATGTAGGTCCTTCAAAACAACAGCCTGTCCTGCCTCTCAGCATAGGGGCACATTGCAAGAAATAAAAACTCGTGAAAGGTATGTTCTGAAATTGAAATGAGAGTGACCCCCTCTCTTTCAGAAACCTTCATGTTGTTCCGGGACTTGTACAAACCACTGTGGCAGAAAACTATCAATAATGTGTGCTCTGCAGGAGAAAAGCAAGTTTACATTTATCCTTCAAAGAACCAGTGCTCCAGTAACAAGGGGTTTTGCTGTCAGCACTTACCATCGTACTGACAGAAAGGGCTGGGAAATGACTTGACGGTTAGTTATATGAAACTCAGAGCCAGTAGCACTGTAAGTTATGGAAAGAGGACAAGATCATAAAGCAGAGACCATGTGTCTAAATGAGAAGGGACATACTTTCTGTCAGCGGGGCCCAGAGGCTGTGGTGATGATCCAGAACCACACACAGGCTTGCACCTGAGCTCATACATACTTTGCCCAATAAGGCAGACAGGTGACAACACTGCCATATACTTCATGCTGCAGTGAGGCCAGTCCTCCTCATTGCAAGGCTTTCTTATCTGACAGATTTACTCAGATGTACCTTTTGTTTCTTTCCGTCCATTCTGCTTTTGGATTATAAATTTCCTCTTTAATTTCAGGTTTAACTGTTGAACCATTAAGGTGCAGCCTATTTTCTAGAGGTCTTTCTGTCATACATTTGAAGGGAACTCCAGATCGTAGATCCCCTTTCTGCTGCTTTTACTACCATGGAAGAGGGACTACTCTGGCACTAAAGTTAGCAAAGGTGACAGAACCAAGTCCTGGGGGTAAACCACTGACATTTGTTAATTGTATTTGGAAGGTGCCAAAGCTGTTTTCAAATGTGGTATGTCTTTCCCAGTTCTGAAACTTTCAAACCATGTGGGTGATCAGGGATAATTCTTCCTACATAGGCTTATTCCTATTCCTATTACCCTCCTTCGCTTCCCTCACCAGTGCCCAAGCTCATACCCCCTTTCTCACTGAGTGGGCCAGAATTCAGCTCCTGTGCCACACAGCAGCTTCTCTGATACAGGCTCAGGCAACCCTGGACTGTGGCACTGAAATATACCGTGGGATGCCCTGCTCCTGCAAATGCTTTGAAAGGAAAGCAAATTAGTGATTTTACATTCCTCTTCTTCCTGGTAAGGAGTATGCAAAAATAGCAAATTAGTGGAAAAAAAAAAAATCATTAAGCTAGCGTTATAGCTTTAGTCCTGCTCATAACCAATCAGCGTCTGTCTGGAGACTTCTGGAGCTGGTTGGCCTCTATCAGGGTATTTTATTGGCCTTAAATTATTAAACACACAATAGAAAGCAGACATTGTGCGTGTGTACTGCAACACACTGTACTCTTCCTTGCTGCGTGCTTTGATACTGGCAGTGGTTCATTAAAGAAAGTAAAATGATGTCTGCTGGTTAGGGGTTTTTTATTGTACTATGTGGCAATTTACTTACATGAACCAGCAGACATCCTTTCTGCACAATTATACTTCTGTCAGGACTGAGTGACTAAGTCCCAGTGATATCTTTGATAGTACCAGTTTGTGTCACCTGTTTCTGCAAACACAAAAACAATACCACAGAAATGTAAAATAGGGTGGATTCTCCAGAAATAACCAATAGCAATACTTTAGAAAGTCCATTAAAAACAGTTAACTACAATAGGCAACCTGTAAAAAGATCTATTATAGCAGTAAAATTTGATACAACTTCTGTTTACTTCCATTCTTTACCAATCCTAAATGTACAGCTGATGAATCCCACTGTGTATAACTCAGGTGAAGATCCATCATGAATATGATGTATACTAATGAAAAGCATCTGTTCATTCATATTGTACAGATCCAGTCAGCCAAAAGTCACCCTGGGAAGTGAGGATATCATCTCTCTAAGGAGCCCAATTTCTGTACACCCTCAGACCTCCCGTATATTTGCTCACATCCAGTTGCCACATACATCTAATCTCTCCTTCAACCCACTGTAGTGGGTCTGGCTGAGCTGGTTTTCCCCATAGCAGCAGTGTTTTGTGCTGGGAGCTAGAAGGGTGTTGATAACA
>JAVSBS010029143.1:0-26668 GCA_033124195.1 Coracias cyanogaster | reverse complement strand
ATAGCTACTTTAAAGAACACGGCATGGAGTTACAGTGGTTATAGTTTCAAAAACCACCTGCAAACAAGTGCAGATACCGTAGCAAACTGCCCTTAGGATTTCTTTTTTCTTTTTCCTTACATGGTCCTCCTTCTTCTTTTTTTTTAAGTTCCTTCTTGCCATTATAAGGCTGAAGTCAGTAATGAATTTATGTGACAGCTATGAAGCTAGTATTAAAATTGTGAATAGTGGCTAACAGTGCTCCAGCCCCCGGTGTTAGCATCTTCACACAGCAGTGAATACAAGGCTGAGGCTGGTGAATGGGACAGGAGTGAGGGGGGCAGGCAGGCTGATGGCTGGATTTTCTCTCTTATTTATCTCTACATCAGCATCTAAGGGAGTGGCTGGGGGGGAAAACACGCTGGAAAGAGCAAAATGCAAACACCAGGGCTCCTTCTTGGGCTTCTGCCAGCACATACTTAGGGAGAAGGGGCAAGAAACCAGCACAGGGAGAGACTGGGGACATTTTTGGATGCCTATTTGTTGGAGAAGATGGTGCGGTCAAGAGGGGAAGGAACGGGGAGTGAAAGGCATCAAGTTTTGCTTTCATTTAAATGTGTTCAGGCAGACTGAAGGAGCTGTGGCCACAGGCAGGAACAGGAGAAGACAGACAGGACAGCACAGGGAAAGGGGGTACCTGAGGCTCTCCTCCCAGCACAAGTAGGAGCAACTTTGTCGTCTCCTCAGTCTATTTTCTACATGCATGCACACAAACAAGGTAAAGTGGGCAGGACGAAGAGGAAGGGAGAGGTGCACAACGAAGCAGAGGGGTGCCAGAAGGGTGCCATGCCTCAGTATGTCAGCCCAGGGCTGGGGGCAGAAGGGGCCACACAGTCTCTTCACCCCCATGCTGAATGGGAAAGAGGGTAGGAGAGAGAGGGGTGCAAGGGAGCCAGGGGCGTAGGGGAAGGTGACTGCATCTAGAGAAGGGAATTTGTGGGCAGTCTTTGATTTCCTCTGCTTGCAGAGGGATTTTTGGCAGGGGAGGAAATAGAGCTGGTGCTGGGTGGGCAGGGTGAGAGCTTGGACTCCTCTCTCCCAAGAAGTGCTGACAGGCTGTGACGAAGGGGGGGCAAGGGGGAGGGAGGATGTTATTAGCAGCAAAACCTCAAGACCGAAGTTGAAGCCGAAGAAGAGAAAAGGAGCAATATGATCAATATGGTTTCATTGTTGAGCCTCGCTTACCTCGGCGGGAGACCATCTGCTCCCTGTCAATGCATCACCTGCTTGTCTGGCCTGTTGGCTGGGCAACGCACGGGCGGGGGGATTAAGGGGGCAGGGGGGGCTGGGGGGCCCGGCCAGGGATGGTTCCCCCATCACCAGGGCAGGGTCTGGGGGAGGCTCCCTTGGGCTAAGTGGGAAGCCAGGCAGGCTCCTCAAGGCTCGGCTACTTCCAGTGGAGGACATAAAACAAATGTGGTGTTTTCTAACCAGCAGAACAGTTTCAGGAAGGCCCCTCCTGCCCCTGGAAGTCTGCATTTTGCTGCACGCGCTGAGTTTAGGGATGCATGAATGAGCCTTCCACAATGGACACTCAGGGAAGAAAGGGCAGCAGAGGGGTCCCCTCGAAGCCAGGCACATTGCCGCCGGAGTCACCAAAGCAAAACAAGGCACGGTGCTCTTACATCCCCCTAGAAAGAAAATTTGGTGTGGAAGAAGACATTGAAATAGTGCTAATATTGCTGCAAAATCACTGCATTTCCATAGGCTGAATGCAAGCTAAAAAAGCAGAAACCCTCAGTTGTTGCATAGCAATGAATGCAAATAAGGTGCTGAGTCTGTGCATGTGATCCAAAACTGTTTGATTTCTTGTGAAATTCTTAATATGTTTGATATTAAATACTATCCACTTAATTAGCAGATAAATTACAGCTCCCTGGATCTCAGACTAGGCAGTATGGAAGTGCTCAACCAATCCCTCAGAAACTGTCAGTGGAGACAAAATATGGCTGTTGTGGAGCACCCTCGTTCTTGGCACATGCACAAGGATAGGGCTGCGTCCTGCTCCTCCCTACAGCCAGGAGCACCCTTGCACAGACCACAGGAGTACCCCTACAATGGCTGCACGAGCACGCTCTTCTGTGTAATATATGATTGCACTGTTTTGGGGAGGAGGCTATATAGCCATACTTAGAGATTTTTATGTACATATAGATGTACATGTTTGCAGATAGACATTCCAACACACATCACCCTCTCAAAAGACCTTGCATCTGTCTTATCCCACACCACTGAAGCAGGGCCTGCTGTTCCTTGTGTGCTGCAGCTGCAATACAGCCAGCCTGAACGCTCACAGTTATCACATCCGGGCATTTGGTTACACCTATCACCTGTGATGCAGATTCTCCCAAAAGCAGGCTGAGGTTCTTCATCCTTTGAAGCCAATGAGGGTCCATATGGAGTTACACTTCTAAGGCAACACCACCAGGATCTTGGGACAGCATTATACCCTCCTACCTAATAAGCAAATGAACAAAACCCCTTGGCAAATCTTGCTGATCTGCTGAGTTTCTCATTAGCAATTTTTTTGAACTTTTCTAACCTCAAATAGAAGTTCTGGGTAAGGACAAAGCGTGTATAAACAGGAGTGCATGAGAAGCCAAGTTCAACTCTGACCCTTGCAGAGTTTTTCTCTTTACACATCACTCATCAGGGAGCAGATTCCTCAGATGAAAAGCTATCAGTAACTGTATGTGGACATTTTTATGCATTGCAAAGCTGTAACTGAGCAGAGCCAAGCAACTATTTCCAGTTTTAGAAATATCTCCTGTTAGATGGAGCAAGCACAGTCCAGTGGCACACACACACAGAGGCTCCAAGTACACAGATGACATGGCCTTCAGCAAACCTTGTGTTACTACTGTTCCAGTATCACCATAAGTCAAACAGGGCAGCACTTAACTAACTTATCCTTCTAAGGTGAAGCAAGGGCTACTAATTTAATTCTTGCAAAGCTCGAATGCTATGAGATGTTTCATTAAGTAATCTATGTTAAAATGGCACACTACAAATAGAGCGTGTTAAAGAGACACATAATTTTTTTTCCAAGCAGTTAAAACACCCAGCACATACAACACATCAAGATGAAGAAAGGTGCTTTCTTGTTAGTTTGTAATCACTGTTGAAGCACTTTTTTACATGATGCCACACTCACATCTCAGAAATGTTAATGAAGTTTTCTATTGACGTGCTGAACACAAGCAGTACATGCTTTTAGGTGTCACAGCTAAGAGTCCTCACTGCTTGCATGAATCAATAAGGAGAAAATAAACTTTTAAAGATGGATATTTTGTTGCCCAGAATATTATTATTTTTTAACCTATCGTATAGCTAAGAAACATCCAGACAAAAGGAACGTGGAATGTTTGCATTCTGGACTTACCTTGCATTTTAAAGAGTATGTTTCTAAGCCAGCAAAGTATTTCTGCATCAATTACAAGGTAAATGTGGAAGAAATAGCAAGAATCACTTCTAGGAAAACTAAAATCAATAGGTGGATAACTAATACTGAGAAACAAAGGTAAAGCACACATCTCACGACAATGTGTAAGGTACAACTTCTGCAATCTCCTTTACCACCTTGTTGAGGAAGTGTTTTTTATCTCCAGTGCTAGCTTGTTTCCTGTTTTTTTCCAGAAATAATATTTCAATCAATCAATCCATTGCCTACAATTCAAGACGCAAAAAATCAGGACAAGAAAGCTAAAGAAACATCCTGGTTTATACAAACAAAGAGCTTCTATTATTTCTTCACTCCCTTATGCACAGATTCACAAAAGCATTTAGAAGACTCCATCCAGTAGGACGTGATATCGTCAATGCCTTTTCCAGTGTGAACCCTGGAAATCTAAACATTGAGACCTACCCTGCACAAGGGGAGCAAAGTGAACATTTCTGTGCACTTGAGAACATAAGCCATTCAATGAATATCACTACAGGATATGTTGTTTGCTGGAGTTCCTCACACTTTTTTACTGCACAGGCTATGTTGATACAATGCATTTGAATTTGTACAAAATATCTAACCTAGTGAACCATGGCACCTTGAGGAAAACCAGCACTGTATGGAATGAACATGACATGCATTAAATAACAAACATTGATTCATGGGCTCATTTCTCAAACTAGAGTTGTTAGTGATGAGATGGCTAGGCTCAGTGATTATTGACTCTCTGGACCAAACTGGAAAGGGAGGCAGCTTTCTGCAAGTCATGCAAGGCTCTCACCATGTCAAAACACATCTGAAACACCAGTACTACGTTAAGAATGATCCATGCAAACATAACCAAAGTTTTTTCTGCATTTTGAAGCAGGAATTAGACTTGCTTCATGATGTTGTAGCTAGAAAATAACAACAGTGATATTTAAAATAAAAGTCCAGCAACGCAGTCAGATATCAAAAGGACATTCAGACTTGTGGTTTCAAAACAGCAGCCCTGCTGCCTTGTGCAGCTGAGACGTTAATGACAACCAACAGGTACTGCAATAATAGGAATAGAGGGGCTTACATTTACCCAAGAGGTTAATTCTGGAGAAAATGAAAAATCAGGGGTTTGGGTGATGCAAAGCTACAGCTCTGTCCTTTGTAAACAACATTATTTCTTCTAAGCTTTGAACACAAAGTAAGTCTGGATCCAGTCAGGCATACCACAAGGATCTCCCAGAGCTGTCTGTTAGGGAATGGGTGCTCCCAGAGCTGAGGTTGTATGTGCAAGCTGAAATGGTATCTCCTGTGTGGCACACCACCTAGAGTCCATGGAGTGCTGCTTTCCTTAAACATACTTAAAATTTAGCATGGACATTAGCTCTAAAATCCAGAGACCGTTTTTTTGATTAAACAATTCAAAGTGAAATAAGCCCTATAAATTTTCTTGTTGCAATACTGAACAATTTTAATAAGCACAAAATTTTTTTCCAAATAACTTTGATTTTGTAGAACCTAGATATTTGCTTGGGAAACCATCCATCTTGACAGAAAGCTCCTCATTGGCCTCATAACCAATTTGCTAATTCACTGCTTCAACCATAAGGCATCACAGAATTATTGAATCAAAGCTGGTCGAGCTTCTGCTCGAGCAGGTTCCACAGAAGCAGGTTGCCCAGGATTGTGTCCAGATGGGTTTTGGGTATCTCCACAGACAGACATGCCACAATATCTCTGGGCAGCCCCCACAATTGAAAAAAAAATGTTTACTTGTCTTCAGACAATTTAAAGTGTTTCAGTTTGTCCCTTTGCTGCTTGTCCTGTCACCAGGATCAACAGGACATCCTGCTGATAGCACCAGCTATCAAACAGGAATTATCCCATATTTCCTTCTGAAAATGTATAGACTTGCTCACATTTATCAGGAGTTTTACAATTTATACTAAATTAGTACTCAGGGCCAGATCTAACACCAAGTGTCCCTTGGGTACTATTATCTCTGAGTCTGGTCCAAACAAGTTGGTATTACTTAAGCCAGCATACCTTAAAAAAGAACAAATATTGAAAAGATGAACAGAAACAGATGCAGGTAACATCAGTAAGATTTCTTAGTTGCACAGGCCAGGTGTATGCAGGCTGTCATGCATATGAATTATTTTAATGATCATTCACTCTCTTTTTCAACAAAGAAAAGCTGGAAAAAGAAACAGTATCAGAAAAAAGTATAGCTGGAGAAAGATAAACCATTTGCCACAACCAGGATTACTGAATAAAATGAAGGGGATGTTGGGTGTTTTTTAAAAGAAGCCTAGATGCAACAAAAGGGAATGCTGTAGAGAACAAAGTGAAAATAAGAAGCAAAAGCAGGATCTTGAAATATGGGAAAGTTTCAGAAATTACTCTAAGATGATGGTGATATTTTCTGTGAGGTGCAATAGAAAGATCCAGGGAGATACACTTGATGGGACAGACACTCATGAATCTACAGAAATTAAATTAATCTGCAGGTGATGGTCTAAGTGAAAGAAACATTTTCCTGTCCACAGCATGGACAAGAAAGACCAGCCTGCTTTCATGAGATATAACAGAGGAGCACCAGATGGATTTAGATACAGCACCAAGGTGAAGGACAAATGAAAGACAAGTAGAGGCCTGAAGAAAGGCTTTGGTAGGATGTTTCATTAAACTAGTTCAGTCATGGTGAATGAGACTCTTCCTCATAAGACGTGCATAGCTCTGGGTCTCAGCAGAGGCAATTAGGCTGTGATAAAGCCACGTGCAGAGTAGAAAGTTTCCCTTGAGTTTCCTTTTCACTAGAGAAGAAGTAAACCTCTCATTTTGGTCACGGCAGTTACATGAGTTTGCAGGAAACTCTTCTAGCTGAGGTTCACTGACCTATAAACATCATGATTTTTTGTACTACCTTCATTATTTTCCCACCTACATCATCCAAAAGCCATATTTTGTGCGTGCAATCCAGGGTGGCAAATTTTATTGAGGTGTCTAAAGGTAATAATGGAGTAGTATCAGTACATCCTTCATAGCTCTATTAATTGGAGCCTGGATGAGCAGAGACTTAAAAAAATCCATTTTAAAATACATTAGAAATTAAAAAAAAAAAACCTTTTTCCTATGTTGTGGTGACTGCTTTCCAGAGAGGATAAACTCTTCTATCCATCCTCATTGCTTTCCAACCTTCTGGTACCCAAGATGTTATTTAGACTTCCCAAGAAAATCCCCTGAATAACGCATTTCAGGGATGTGTCCGGTTATTTTACATTATCATCTGTTTTCCAGCCAATATCCATGATGTTTAGGTTACATATGCATTTGTTCTGGTGCTCAGTTAACCCAGTACTGTCCACTCTGTTCACACGTAGGTAAAAACTGAGCAATATTCAAAAGCCAAAATATGCCAGTGCTGTGCTGTCAGCAGTTCTGAAACTACAGGTCACTATAATAAATGACTTTTTTTCTTTTTTTTAATCCCAGGGATCACAAGTATAGCTCTGTGAAACTCACGCTGTATGGAAAAAGTTATCTTTGTTCTCAAAACTCCTTCCACCCCCTCCACTATTATTTCTTGGGATGTTATTGTTTGTAATTTCAGTATAAGTATCTATAAAATCAGTAGTAAATCCAGTAAATGCAACAAAATTTCATTTTACCCAACCACCACAACACATAAACATTGTGTTATCTCCCCATTCACACTCAAATAGTCCATCATCTGTAAGTAGTAGTTAAAGAAGATATTACCAAACGCCATCTTCTAACAGTTTCATTTCTAATAAATTAAGCACTGGAAGAATGACAGCCTGTATATTTAGAAGTCCATTTAGAAGCTAATCTACAGTTCCCTGTGATAGATCTGGGCTGTCACCCTCTTACTGACTTTACTCTATGGCCCAGGATTCACTCTAGAGAAAAAAAATAAAATAATAATTTTATGTATGTGACAGTTGAAATTATACTTGGATGTGGAGAGGGTAGCCCAGAATTTACTCTGTTTTTCGCAAAAGTACCTATGGGTAGCAACCAGAAAGCAGAGCTCCCTTGTGTCCCTGAATAACACAAATCTAATACCTTTGTGCAGCCTCTGCTCGGACCGGAGCCACAAGAGTGTCAAGATAGGATGACACGAAACTTTTTAAAATATGAATACCTTGTCAGCATAGGTAAATAAAAATATTTGGACTGAGTTTAACGATGAAGAAAAATTACTTTGAAAGATGTTGAGCCAGATAATTAGGTGGTAATGAATGCAGAGCTGCACTTGGTATTCCACTCCAGCACACCGGGGGCGAGTGTGGGCGGGATGCAGAGCTGGGTCTGCACCGCTCCTGCCATGCATCACTGAGGCTGTACTCAGTGTGGCCTCCAGTTGATTATCGCTGCTTTCCAAGAGGTTGTCAAAACATGTAAACTGCCAGCAGGAGACACACTTTTAATAAAACTGCCTAGTCTCCAGTGATGTTTTTCAGTTATGAAAACAGCATCCTTTCATATAGCATGCACATGTGAGCAAGAGAGCATCTAAAAAAACTGCAGCAGCATTCTCAGGGAACAGAATTTTCATTACAAGTAGGCAAATTAGATGTTTATGTAGACTAACATTCTCTGTGCTTTCTGTTACATGACAATGAGATGATTTATTGTGAACTAACAAATACACTGTATTTTCAACGTGAGTAAACTGAAGTTTCATGCTGTCAGTCAGTCAATCCCTCAATTTTTTTTCAATTTATGTGTCTTAACTCATCACTTTGGGTGACAGCAGACAAGCCCAGTTCAGGATGACTTGTTTCTATGTGTGTGTGTCCATGCATCTGTATGTCAGAAAGGATGAGGACTGCAACACTAAGGTTTTAGATGTATCAAAACTCCCTTTGCACTCAGTATGTCCACTTTTTTGATTCATTCGATAGTGTCTCCTATCTTTCTCTAAGAGAAGAGAGATGGAAATGGAGCCCAGCTGATCCACAATCCACAAATACTGTGAAAATAATCTCTGGAGATGTAGGGGTAGAGTTGATACAAGCATGTTTTATATGGTCTATGTCCCATTTCAAAATTGAACAAAGCATTTAACGAATGTAAATTTCAGTAATTTCTCTGAGATTTAGGACTCTACATTTCTAAGATGCTTTAAAAATCTTACCCACTGAGGGGAAGAGGGGAACAAGAACTAAAGAGATGTTATGGGCACAATGGACATGAGAAGAGGATGAGTGTTGCTTCCTTCTAATCAAACATCAAGTAGCACCTGTCCTCCATTTGCAAAGAAGGAATATAAATGCAGGTGAGAACACAGGTGAAATTACAATTAGACATCTACATTTTGACACAGTTCTGAACAGGTGGATGGGCATGGCTGTGGAGGAAGCCAGGAACTCATTTTCAAAGCCCCTTGAATCACAGCACTTCAATTCAAGAGCTCAGCAAGGGGAGTGAGCGTTGTAGGGATGTAATGTACGCACTCATTTCATCATGGGAGAAGAGCAAAACTAGGATACCAAACAAACACTGACTTTTACCAGTAAACAGGTGGGTTTTTCCCTTTACAATGTATTTTGTTAAAAGCATCTTCTAGGTAGCTAAATACATAGGTGTTATCTTGTTACTGCAGCCTATTAGCATAGCTTTTTTCTTTTATGTTCTCCTGCCTCCACCAGTCACAGACTCAATAACAGTGCCAACGTTTCATTAACTGACTATTTTAATTCTCTAATAAACGTATCCTATTTGAAAACAAGCTTTCCATTGCATAGATAAATACTAGTGGGAAAAAATGACAGTAGCCATTTCAAGAAAGACAAAGTAAAAATGGAAAACATAGCTCCGCACAGCACATCTTTCATAAATACACATCAATTAACATATTTACATTTGCAGGATTTGTCTTTTGGCCCAGTTTATCTAGGGTTCAATTTCAGACAGAGTCTTTGCCTCTTCCATTAACTTGTTTTTCCTATGAATTTAGTCTTCCTTTATACATAATTCTTCTGAATGAAGTTTCTCCCACCTATCTTTTGTTTGCCCATTGTATGGGCTTTTTTTCTTCCCTGCATTGTTACAAATGTCATAGAACTAGCAAAAGCCCATTTAATTTTTCTTTGCTATAGGAGAGATTTTAAATCATGTAGAAAAATAAGCTGACAGCAAGGGAACCCTTTATTTAAAGGGGAAGGCTTCCTCTGAATTAGCACTGCCAAAAAGAAAGACAAAAAAAAAAAAAAAAGGTCATAATTTTCCATACCTCCTCTTTTGTTCTGAGTACCAGCAATAAACTTTCTGAATCTCTGTTGCCAAAGAGGGCAAGGACTACTTTCTCTTTGCATCTCAGAATCAAGGATCAAAACAAAGCTGGCAATAGTTATTCCTACACTAGTACTTGTCTTCAGAAACAATTGCTTTATATTTAAATTCATCATTTTCTAAGCATTGTAGGCTTCTTTTGCTTTTTTATCTGCCGGCAACAATGCCTCGAGTAACTTTCTGTCAGGGTGTCCCATGATTAATAACCCATCACAAGCAGACTAAGGTAAGTACTGTGCTTGATTTCTCTGCTGATGGAAATGTTTGTAAACATGGCAGAGAAGAAAAAAAAAAAAATCATGTTGTGTTGTTACAAGTAGTTAAGAGCAGGAAAGCTGAATGCAGAAACACCCAGGAGCCAGGCAAGAACCCATAGCAACAGTTTCCTCTCTTTGCTCAGCAGTTGACAGCAGGAAAAAAGACACAGTCTATTTTTCAGTGCTTTCCTTCATGGAGAAATATGAATGTTAATCAGGAGGCTGATAGACAAATCAATAGACGATGTCTATCAGAGCCCTAATTAGCATACATAACCCAGTAATTCTCTCTTCATAAGAGATGCTACTTACCACATTGTTTTGAGAATCATGATGCAACAAGGAGACTCGATAGATATTTTCAACTTTCTTTCAATCAGAAGGAGCTCTGATTTAACCCCTACCTTTTCTAAGGGCTTTAGTTTTGTCAGCCAGAGTCCTGCCTCTGGAAATATGGTGGTTTTGCACCAAGGTCCTCCTGCTCACCGGTGAGCAGTGCAGTACCCACTGGGACAGCATCCATTCAAGCAGTGGCAGTGGACACCCGCATTGCCCTCACCTCCTCTGGCTGCAGGGTCCTGCTTCTCACAGGCTGACCCCACCTAGCCTAACTTTTGTACCTTTCTACCCATGTTGGACCTTGTGCTGCTTTTTTCTGACAACTGTGAAGGTTTTATCATCTCTGGGCTTTGACACCAAGATTTCTCTTTCTGTCTTAGCCACTCTGTTTTTGCAGGGGATGTCCTGACTACAAACCCAACAAAACTGAATTTCAGGGAAGTGCTGGCCCTTTAATATAAACCTTATTCTGAGGAGGATAGCTTCTGTGGATTGGCAAAGTCTAGCTGTGCTGTTTGGGATTATTTCTGAACTACTTGACAATGTGAGGCATTCAACTCTGGGCTGCAGTCAGGACCAGACCTTCAGAAAATTATTTTCCTCCCATGAAGATGAGAGATTTAACCTCACCTGACTCAAAAATGCTTCATCTTTTTAGTTTCTGTCATAGGTTTAGTGCAACACTCCTCAGCACAGTTTCACACTTAGCCCACTCTGCCAGATTTAACTAAAACTACCAAAGCACACCAGAATACAGAGCTAACTGCTGCCTACAGAAATGAGACCTTTTCTACAGCCCTCTTTTACAGCGACACACTGTTGGCAAGCACAAAATGATGCATCATTGAGGACTTCCCATATTTCTGGAAAATTGTAGCACTAACAGAACATTTAATTCCTATTTTCTTAATCATTTTTATTCCTGGCACACTGTACTGTATGAGGAAGTCACCGTGCCTGCAGCGGCTCTGTTTCAGCCAGTCTGCCTCCTAACATTCAGGCACAAAATCTTTGTAACACCTGTTTTCCAAGAAACTGCATTCTCAAAGGACTCCAAAATAGTAGAACATCCATTGTCCTTTCTTACCACAGCAGGCACCCTGAGCTAGAGGCGATGCTTCCCTACATACAATTCTTAAGATAAAGAGGATTATCTCTAGGAAACTTCATATCAATATCAAATTCAAGTTTACTGATTGACAGTGAGGTTGTCTCTTCTCTGCAGGCAATGGTTGCAGGTCACTGCAGAGTTTGCTGCTAACATGCTACTTCAGACACTAAAACCACCTATGCTTCAGCAGCACAAAATGCCATGTAAACTCCAAAGTTCACACAGAAGCTGGATAAATGATCATTTCTTCTGTCATGAGGAGGCCATGTTGCTACAGTGATGTGCTTGCTATAGCTACATGGCAGTAGTAACCACTGTGGTTAGCTGAGGAGTAGCTCAGCTGTGTGTCTGGAGGAGTGTTCATACGGTTTCTTCATATTAAACACATACATACACACTAAACAACATATAAGCAAGGCTTCTAGTCCATCTATTTATTAAATCTCTACTTTATTATTTTAGAAACAAGAAAAATCATTAAAGTGTTTTTAAAAAAATATTTTAAGTGCCATGTTAACTTTGCAGTGAGACTCTGTTGCAAACCAGGGTGCAGTTCTTCAATTAAAAGCTGTATGAGAACACATATATGGCAGGAGATGGCTGAAGATGATTTGGTTTCAGTGTTTCTTGACTCTTACACATCTTTTTCATAATGTTAATGTTCTCAGCGTAATTTGATGTAGCATTTAAATTTCTACAAAATTAGGAATGGAGGTATAAACCCCAGAGCCATAATTATCTGGGGAAACATATCTTTGAGACACTATCATATACAATTTCTCCAGTAAACTTCATGGACAAAATGCTGAATGCAAGATACCACAAAACAGAAAACTTCCTTTCATCAGTATCTTACATCAGTCTGAAGGAAGAACTCCACAAACCTTTGTTCACATGGACCACACCACAAGTCAGAGGTCACAAAACCTAACTCCAAGCCAATACACATAGTTCCTGTTCCCCATTTCCCTCCTTCACTCTCTCCAGTCCTTCCACCTTCCACAACTGGTCTCCTGCCCTGTCTCTTCTCACCTTTCTATACCTCTGGTGCCGAGGACAGGTATCAGTTTGGCCGGACCCAGCACCACAACACCTTTGGAAGAGACCTTTCAGAAGTGTCAGCAGGAGACATAGAGGCAGAAAGGGAGTAACTTCTGGTCTAGACGCTCTTGGCTTTATTTTGCCCACACTAAAGTTAATCAGAGAAGACATCAGTGGCTACTACACCAGGTTCCAGCATGTTCAATTAACAGAAATAATTCCATTATATGGAAGCCTTTTTTTCTACCCCCATTTGCCTTTTGAGCAGGACTCTTCTCTGTCAACTTCATGACATCTTCCTGTTCCAACATGTTATTAATACTATGTTTGATTTTTGGTGGGATCTTCCTGGTAGCCAGCGCCACCAAGATCTAAGTGTTTTTGGTTCCCTGTTGCTAGCACACCTAGTTCCATCAGATCGGGTTATGAACACAAATGTGATAATGTGATATATATATTATTCATATTGCTTTCTAATTTTAAGCCATATGAACTTTACAGTAAGGGCCATATTCTACACTCAGCAGGCTCTACCCAACACCAGTGTCCATAGAGTTGTACCCAAGTGAGGATGCAGCTTTTCTCTAACTAAATTAAAACTCAAAAAATAAGCTAGGCTAAACCAGCCTTATTTTACATTCAGCTTGCAAGCAATAAATCATTCCCTTTTCAAAACATTGCTCTTCAGAAGAGTAAGCATAGTCAGGTGTGCAATGTTCTGGGGAGAGGTACACATGAAAAGGCATATAGCACTTTAAAAATAATTTTTCAGTTAATTGGGTCCAACTTATCAAAAGTATCATCACAACATTTGCAGCTGGTAAGATTTGTAGTTCACTTATAAAATCCATCTTTTCATGTATGTCTATTATGGAAATACTGAGAAGTGATATACATCTAAAAATGCTTTCTAATGGTCTAGAACTATGATCTTTTCTTTAATGTTTCAATCTCTAATTCTAAATTCTGCTTAAAATGGGCATTCAGATTGTTCTGTACACCTTTTTCTAAAAAAAAATAAGATATTTGAAATAACTTTGTTATAGTCAACTTCTCTGGAAGAAAATACGGAAAACAAATATATTTCTTCTAAACAATGGACTACCACACTTATATCTAATCCTGCTCTTGTCTGTGCTAACATAAATCAGGACAATAACTAAAGCCAATAGGATGACATGAGGTCAAACCAGTCTGAAATCTGAATGAAGACCACACACTTTTTGTCCTTTAGAAACACTCATACCATTTTGCTATTGCTTCTGCTAACCAGGCTTCATTTTCTGGTTTTCGCATACCAACATTAGGCTAACACACATACATTCACAGATTTAAATTAAAATGAAACAAAAATAAATTCAATTAAGTTATACTCTCCAAGGGAAAATCCAAAAATTTTTAAGCTCTCTGACACCATTTCCTCTAATGATATACAGGATTATTAAAATAGTAGTTGCAATTGCCATTATAAAAATTCCTAATCTGGTTCATTTTTCACTGTATGGTGAGCCTAGAGAGCTTTCTCAGCTTGACCAAGGCATGATGGGAACAGTTCCTTCAGTCTGACGGCACAACAAGATTGTCATTGACTCAACAGAAGGAACACCATCCACAGGCTCACAGAATTCAGTGAATCAATGGTGATTCGGACGTGGGGCAGGTAAAAAAGGAAAAGAGTGATTCCAGCAATAGTACATCATGCAGAAAGGCAACAGACTCACAAGGTAGGGAAAGCAGCTCTCTGTTCTGCACTCACTGACATTTAAGAATCACTAGGTGATACTGTATTTTGGGGTCACAAAGCAATGCATTAAATACTGCATAATTAAATGTACTTCGGGTGTTTTCACATATGTTTTGTCACAGTGGCAATTTCTATCTATTTTTTTCTGTTTTCTTTTCCCTTTAATGTTTATATTCAGGTGAAAAGTGCTAATGGAAAACATTCAGTGGTGCAATGTGTTTCCCTGTTTCATTCAAACTGCCACTTTATTTAGATTTTATCCTTGTTACATTTTCTGAGTTTTTTCTAATTAGCTTTATGCTTTGTTTGAAATTTTCTCCTCTTTTTTTTAAACATTGGAGCTCATATCTTACTCTGTTTGTGGCACACAGTGCCACAGTCCTGCCACCTCAAATGGGAGTTAACCATTCCATTCAACTGCTTGTACTTCATTTTAAACAGTAGCTTTGTCCTCTTCTGTTTGAGATAAAAATCCTTAAAATCAAAGGCTACTAGTTAGAAGAGCCTACATTTGAAGTGCCTTGAAGTCTTCAGTTTTCCTTTCATTTCTGTGGGCCTTGGATCAGCTTGTACAGTCCTCTTTGTTCATTTATAACCACAAAGAGGAGATTCTCTTTCATTTATCAGAACCATAGCCACTTGGATAAAAAAAGAAAATTTTAATAAGTGATGTTATGGAGTTACAGTTATTTAACAATCTTTTAAGCTAAAGTCTCATTACACGTCTCCTTTTAGAGCCCTGCTAAGGATCCAAGCAGGACTAGCCTACACACAGAAACCAGGCTGGTCTAACCAAGCTGAACCTGTGCTTGCAGAAGACCCAGTGAGGAAACGCTCTCATTTGAGCATGTCATCAGAGCAAAGCCAAGCACGAGCCCGAGGTGGCTTGCCAAAGCCGGTGGGGTAAATCAGGAGCCAGGCTTGGCCCCACGCGCCTGTGCTGGAATCTGAGCTGTCACCACCACATGGAGCCGGGATTGACTTATTAAGAGTTTGACGAGAGGCACTTGGTATTCTGTGAGGAAGGCAGCCTTTGCGTGTGCATTGGGAATGAAGGAGTTATGGCGTTTCTATGGGTCTTGCAAGCCTTTTATTTCATTCAGCTCTCTGCTGCTGCACAGCGTGAACTGACTGAGCCCCAGAAGAGGTTAACGAGCACAACAGCCATCATTTGTGAGGAGTGGGAAAGAGCCATGTGCTGCACCAGCTTCTTTTCAAGGCTCCTGATTTTTTTTTGTCTTCACGTTGGCACAAGGGCAAGCACCCAGCATGGCTTGTCTTGAGGAGCTTGGCAGCACTCTCCTCTCCTGGCAAACCTGATGAAGCCAAATAAAGTAATCTGTGCATTGTCTATTCCTTCGCTTGGGTGACTTTTAAGTTGGGAAAAAAAAAGACTTTGGGGGGGGGGACACAAGACTTTGGGATTTGGGGCCCTGTTACCATTCATACCATAACCATCTTGCCTTGGACAAACTAACTGAAATTGTCTATTGAAATCCCTCCTATTAAGTAGAAATTATTTTTTGAGACAGCTCCCTCTCCCCTCACCCTTCTCCCCTCTTTTCTGAAGCCATCATTGCATAGATTTATTCTATTCAGCCCTCACATTAGCAGATGTGAATGAGGGAATCTGACTGAGCCTGTCAAGGCAAAGAAAGCCATGAAAGAAGAGAGAGAAGAAACATTACACAACTATAATGGCAGCCACAATGGAAATATGCTGGCGTGAAAACAATTAATGCAATCGGTGCTCTAAGTTCACGGCTTACCCTGAAACCAAGCAGCCCCTGGAAGCACGAAGCTTGTCACAGCTTAGGGACAAATCCCAAGCCACCGAGGAAAGCGCAAGTAAAAAGGCTTTGCTGTGCATACAAAGCTGGTCTGGGAAGGGTCTTTAGCAAGTGACTTCTTTGCCATAAGCTTCTGCGGCAGCTGCCACATGCCAGCACCTTGCTCAGGGAGCAGAAGGTGACTAAGGTAATGTACCACAAGGTTTTGCCTCACCATTCTGTGTGAGCCCTTGCAACCACACCACTAGGTGTGAGAGTTGGTCTAAGCAGCCCTCCTCTGCCCACCCAAGGATCCAAAAGCCAAAACCCTGAAAAGGCATGCAAATCAATAGCCCAGGAGAGAGAAGAAAGGGGAAGGTCAGCTGAAATGTTTTCTTTTGATAATCTGAAGTGCCCCAAACCAGAAAAATAAAAATTTTCATATAGAAAACATTGAAACAGGCAGTTTAAATAATTTGTCTTTTCCTGAAAACAGGCTTTGTTGTAACTAAATAGCATCTCACAGGAAAGAATAAACACTTCCTGAAGGTATCTAACTAGTTCCAATGCAAGTACACCCATTTACAACAGCCTTCAGATGTCCCTCATAGTACTTATGAGTCACAGAGGACCACTACAGCATGATAATTGCACAGCAGAAGTGCCAGTTTCCCAAAGCTCGTGCCACTAATGGCCTATGGTGGCAGAAGCAATAACTGGACCAGAAAAGTGAAGTATTACAGAGTATCCAGATCCTTACCAGCCTACATGGCAGCAGGTCTAAAACAGGATTCAAATTCATAGCCAAATTTGGATATTTTTGCCTTCCAGGATTAATACAAACAAGACAAAGGAAGACAAGGGAGAGAAGTGGAAGTTTTCCCCTCTAAGGCATTTTGATGTAGGAAGATATATGAAGAGAGACCTTCTGCTGATGTCATTGATCAGACTTGTGACCATCTAAACCACTAACCACCTCCTGGGCCCCAAGGGCAGAGATCAGGCATGCCAGGGAAGGAGTTGCTAAGGCTGACTCTGAGTGCTACTAAAGATTTCGCCCACCCATCTCCTCCATTTCCAGGAGCACCCTGAGAGAGCAATGAATTTTACTCTTTGATGTAACCTGATTTAGTGTCTTCTCCACAGCCTCAAATTTAGGGGCTTTCTTCCACTTCCTGTACAGCTACAGCAGTGCTTTGACACAACTGTCACTAGATCTCCCGTATGGTATGTATACACGTATAGTTGGTCAAGAGGGCATCCAATGAACTTAACTAGTCCCTATTCCCTCTGCTCATGTCAGAATTTACTTTTAAAATACCCTAGAAATCTGAATTACAAACTGAACAGATTAAAAATATGGGATTTTTTTAAAAAAAATATTATTTACAAGGGAACTCTTTCTTTTCTAAAATTATATTTGCATATATTATGTGACGCGTTTCTAGCTGTCTCTCCACATTGTACCATTTCATTTGCATCTTGTTTCTTTTTAATGCAGCAATAAAAGAACGTACACATACCGTGGTTCTACTTATAACCTATGTCCTTGTATAAATAGAAATGATCCCTCAAAACGCAAAGGAGATTCATCAGGGTCTTTTTCCTTTCTTTTAAAAATCATCTCTTCCTTTTGTAGTTATAAATAAGGCTTCTTTTCTTTCCTTTTGTGAAGTCTAGGGTGGCTATCAGTCACTGCTGTAGGTCACAAACTTGTTACACACTACGGTGATAAATCATTGTCAGGAGGCAGCTACTGTAGAGGTAAACGGGGCTCTGTCCCACATTAATGCAGCAACACATACAAGTGGACCTGCAGTATCCCACTTCACCTGAAAATCCTAAAATGTGTAGTTATTTTCCAGAAGTAAGAGTGCCCCGCAAGTCTTTCCTCCTTTCCATTTCCCAGGGGAGATACATGTGCCCCAGGGCAGCCACTATCAGAGCTCTGCGATCAGAGATCTTTGGGAAATTTGCTGCTTTGCCATTCCAGGTCTGGCCCAAGAAATAGCTATGAACCAGAGGGGAAGGGAGGGAGGAAGGAGTAGGTGGTAGGTGACATAGGAAATCTAGCCCTAAAGAAGAAGGGCTGAACAACAGTTTTACTGTTACAGAAAATAAGTGAGTTTAGAGTCAGTGCAAACATACAATGCTATCAAAACACTCAGCTTGTTAGAAGTTTTGACGAATGCCGAAAAATAAACCAGGTATCGGGTGTTGTATATCAACTTTCAAATTAAAGTCCGAGCCTTAGACTCGGTACACAAGAGAATTTGTTCACTTCTCAAATTTTAATTTCAAAATGACAAAACAGTACGTACATCACTCAGTTACCTTATTGCTACACTTCATAGGCAGTCCCTAAGGCAGTACTTAAGCTGTCCAAAGGAGTATATTTTCTCCACTTCTTTTTGTTTGAAAAACAGTAGACAACATAAAAAAGATGTTATAAGCCCACTATGCTAATTAGATTATTATTAGAACACGTAACTTCTAACTATTCGACAAAAAAAGCAGAGAAAATGAGGAGAGTGGCAGCAAGCGGCGGTGTTTGCCAGCTCCCTATTATGACAGGGTGTAAATAGAGGTTAGGCTCATGCCTCCGTCTGCAAGGAGGTCACATCAAACTGCTTTCACCCCACAGGCAAGGTGAAAACAAGACCACACAGACAAAGAGGAATTGAGCTTCAGCTGGCATGACTGGAACCAATGCCAGTCAAAGAGTTCATTGAACAGTTCAATCATTTATCTTGACAGGATATGATTCTTTTCAGGCCCCTTCTAGCACTCAGGCACAGCCAGCTTCTTAAATACTGACACAGTATTTAATAGCTCTAATGATCCAAATGAATATTTAGTCTACAAAATTAACTTTTGATAACAGTGGTTGATATTCCCTCTTATGGCATACTGTGTTTATCAAATGTTATGGTAATTTATCACTAGGGGGAGAAACAGAATGTTAGCTTTTATGGACAGACTCCAGTACTTCTTTTTAAATGGAAGTTTAGAGAGGGATTTACAGTGATCTGTACCACACAGGTTGACAGAGTATGAATTTGACGTCCTTAACGCCGAAACATGTAACTCTGTCACTCAAGAGGAAGCAATAGTGCTGCTGGACCTCCCATTCAGCAGGGTGTAAATTGTGTTTTCCACATTCATCCTGCTTAGTCTGACTCCCAATCCTGTAATTATCAGAGAATTTTCACATTCTGATGAATTACATTATTTACATGTTTTAATATCTATACACAGAGAAAACAGAGTTTTAATAAAGATCTAGCCAAGGCTGAAATTAGACAGTAGCAGATCCCAGTTTTCTTGTAGCTTTTGTCTGGCTTGAGTATTTTCCAGGTTTCACAAGAGTCTTGCTACAAGAAGGGCCATATAGGGATAAAAGCACTTAAGTCTGCAATAAGATTTCTTCCCAGATCCCTCCTGTGCTGCATCACAGCACTGTGTGGCTTTGTGTTTGACCATTGATTTTAAGTGGAATGGATCCAACGCTAATGATGTTTGTGGTCCTACCTGTGACACCTCTAGGCCAACTGGACACAAAGCCAACCGCCTACTCTCCCTTTTTAATGAACTTCAGACAAATCTTTCCTTTTCTTACAGCTAAATGGCTCTTTTTCTAGCTGACTAGATTTTGGAAATACCTCCTTAAGTCACAAATCACAGTTTTTCTCCCCTTGCTCTGAAAAAGTTTTTGCTATATTCAAGGGCAGTTTCTCTACTCGCTGCTGCCATGAAAACACTTTTTGGGCTGCAAGGAATACAGTATTCAACCTACCTGATAAATTCACCTTTGACATCATTAACATCACCATGATAACAACCCACAAAACAGATTAAGTGAAATATGCCATCTTGTCCAGTCATACTTCAAACACGCACCTAAGTCCCAATCTGCAAAAGGGCTAAAGCACAAAGTGCAACTTGGGAAGAAGTTAAAGTCCAGTCCTCACAATCATCACCCTAAATCCTCTGGCACAGCACTAAGTCCCACTCATAGCCACCAGTACTTTTTAGGAACACAGTTTTTCAGCACATCAGTATACCCTGTTCCAGGGCTGGTGACACATTTTGCAAGAAAGAAACGATGGTAAAACAACCAAGGAGAGATTAAATCCCCCATTTCCTGAATGACTGCTCTGACTGGGCTGTTCAAGAGAAGGCAAGTGGTACCAGCAACACACATGATGTGTGCAAATTAAAACATATGTGGCATCCATGAACCATATACATCTGAATCTGGCACAGATCACACTGCTTTGCACTACAGGTAGGGAAGAGCAGTTTTACACTTGGTGGCAGGCAAGAACTACAATATCATTAGCACCACAAATTAACAAGGCAACAGAAACACTAATACAGGCCTGGCAAACATTTATGAAGGACAGAGAGATATCTGTTCACCTCTCCATCAGGTTACTCAAGCCAGTTAAGTGCAGCAGGCTTATAAATGGATGCTTCACCCCTCTTCAGGCTTTGCTCTGCTCCTGCCAGCCTGGTCTTTTGTACCAGGTCTTGGTACAAAAGGTGGGTGCATGCAGGAACTGAGGTGGCCAGGTGTGTGTGGTGCTTATGAGGGTCTCATTGCTTCTCCTGCACAGAGGGAGCAAGGCAAAGATGCACCCAAAAACTTTGTGACCCCGGGCATCCATGTCTTCAGCTGCACTCAGTTTAGTTTTTAATTGATATGACCATGTGTCCAAGCACTTCCTAAGCATTAACTCAGTAAAGAGAACAAACCCCAAACCACATCTGACGTCAGCAATAATCAGAATGAGAGAGATTTCTCAATACTTCTATAAAAGTCTCTGCATGATCAAGAGTCAAAGAGACAAAACATCTCAATGCATCTATCACATGGAAGGCAATTACAGAAAAGTAATCTGTAGCACTGGCTGACAAATAATAATTTAGGAAAGAGAGGATAAAATACACTCTTCCTGGTATCATAAACTGTAGTTTCACCAAGGGATCTTCATCGTATTATTAAGTTTGAGAGACAAGCTCAAGTGGTTTAAATAATAGAAAGAAGAAAATACAACTTCCACAGCATTGTCTCAAAGCACATTTCCTTGTATGTAATATATAGGGCAGCCTCACTCCAAATACATTTGAGATTTTCTATTTGATGTTCTCCAGATGAAGTTTTCAGCTCTGTGCAGGTATCTAATTTCCAACCGATCTAAGATATTACACCAGGGGCATCATGAGGTTATAACAGCAAGCCAATCAGAAAACAAATTATTCAAAGACTGCTCAAAAGAATACTGTAGCACTGTCTATTGTGCAACCTTTACCTTCAAATGATAGAGCAATATGCTGCTCACTGGACAGGCTTTTCATAAAAGCCAGCAAAATATAGTTTAGACATTCTTACTCAAGTTTAAGCAAAAATAATAAATATTTCTCTTTATATCACTACCATATTTTTTTAGTTCTGCAGGAGTGCCAAGTGACCAAACACTTTTAATTTCCCTGCCTCAAATGGTAAAAATAAGTTGTGTATAAACCTGCACCCACATCTTGCTTTTGGATAAAGAAATAATAGATGAAAAATGAAATTTTTTTATGGCACATCCAAGGCATATTGGCCAAGAAACTGAGACAGATTTTTCTTACACAGCACTTGCAAGAATAGGAATAGATGATTAAAGTCTTGTGACTTCTTTGAGATAGTCTGCCCCTCTGAGGGGTGTAGATGCCCAAACTTCATCAGACCTACACCTGCCCATTTATGTGACCCAGCCATCTAGGCTGCTGAGCGTAATAGCCCTTCACAAAAGCCTCTGAAAGAAATCAGGTGCATATGGAATAAAGTTCCTCCAGTGGATTATTAACTGACTAAAACATAGGAAATAAAGGAAAGGAATAGATTGCCAGTTTTTCACCTTGGAGAGAAAATACTGACAAGGAAGCGAGATGCATGACTATACTTAATGCATAGGTGAAAATGGGGTTAATAATGAGGCAACAAAACATAACGTGTTGTAAAAATGTTTGGGGAGGTCAATTGTAAGGCCAATTGAGTGGAAAGTTGGAAAAGGATTTCACAGCAAGTCAGGGGGAACAAGCAGCAAAGGAAACCCTGCATTAATCCACACACTCACATGGAAAAAATAACCATGACCCAAGCATGGTCTTTAAGTCAGTATTTGTACTTCACAAAAAGATCTGAGAGCTTTGTGGCTCCCTCTGTGAAACATCAGCTCAGTGGTTCAAAAGTAGGCAGAAAAGCATTATACAATGCTAAGAATTTTAAGGAGAATTGAGAATGAAACAGAAAAAATACCAGTATATAGCAACAGAAATCTATGAGGCACAAATATCTTGAATGCTGTAAGCAACTTGGCTCATCCCATTTCCGAAGCAACAGAAATGAGCTAGAAAAAGTTTTCGCCCAGAAAAGGGCAAAACCCAGGTCAGAGGTCTAAAAAGACTCCCCTTGGAGGAGAAACAGAATAAACTATAATCCTTGTACCTGGAATAAAAATACGGGGGACAGAAAGTGGAGTGGTATGATACAATTTCACAAAGTCACAAGGAGAGTATTAGCTTGTTTCTCACAGCCCAACACAGAGGGACATGCAACCACAGTATGTGGCAGAAGGTTTGAAATAAAAGAGATGGGCTTTTTCACACAATGTGCAGCTACACTGTGGAAGTCACTGCCACAAGATGCTATGGAGGCAAAAGAAAGAACATAAACCAGGTAAAAATACCTGGTTACAGGTGAAATCCTGGAGAAGTACTTAAAAAAAATTATTCTACATTTGATCTGGTTCTTATACTCTTTTGCTAGCTATCCAGTACCAGACAATGTCAGGAAGAGGATACCAGATTAAATGGGCCTTTTATTTTATGTGGTGTGGTTGTTGCTATGCTCTTGCATTTTCATATACATGAAAGGTTAAACCCAGAATAATGTCTTCACTCAGGAGTTTTGCCAAGAATACAAATTTGGGCATTTTGCCTCTTAAGCACTGTGACAGGAATTAGTTAAATCCAACTTTGTAACAGACACAGTGCTTAAAATCTTCGCTGCTGTCCTCACGGCTGCTGTTCTTGGGTGCAAGTCTGTCATCAGCACAGACTGTTTCTCCCTAGGTCTTAGGTCTCAATGTATAACACTAGCTGAAGAATTCACCCTCACTCTTCTACCATATCTCCTCTTGTTACTTATCAGTAGATCTGGAAACTTTGCTCAATAACAGCACACAAGTTTTACCATGATAGATCCTTCAGTGGAAAAAGGCTGCATTGCAGTGATCCTGATCTAACAATAGTACTTCCAAGTGCAACCTATAGCTGCTGTACTATTTTTGTTGAAATTGTATTTAAAGCAGCTCAAATGCTGAGAACATATAAAGGAAAATCACAGACAGGGAACAGGGAAATTTAAGGTTGGTAATATCCATCGCTTTGTGATAAGAAGTTCTAGAAAGAGTCAGCATTTACAACCAGACTCAGATGCTATTTACTCACCTAAATAATTATTAAGAGGCTTTCAAAGGAGCTCAGCACTCAGTGTGCCAAAATCTTTTGAGAACCTGGTCATAATAGTGACAATGGGAACTGAGCTCTTTTGAAAAACTAGTCACAGCTGAGAGTGCCAAGCCAGCAAGAGCTGGATCTCAGACAGAAAACTTGCATCATAACATCTCCTGAGATACTCAGCGGTGGTTGATGGGAACAGATGAGTATCTACTCTACCCTCTGACTGCAACCTGCATCAGATGAACAACCAGTTGTAATTTTTCCATTATATTGATTTCCCAATAAGAAACCTGGGTTCCAAAACACCACTTCTGAGATAAGGTATCGATTTTGAGGCATCAGTTTGATTTTCCCTCAGAACATCATTTCCTCTGCAGCTCCCAGAACCTTCAGGCAGCCTGTGCTTCCCAACTTAGGGATCCACAGGATCCACAGAAGCCAAACAAGTGAGAAAGACTATATCTTAAAAATTGTAATACTGTAGAATTTTTCTTAGCGGAGACTTGGAAAGGAGATACCTGTAGTCATCCTAGATCCAGCCCTCTGGAACTTGGAGTGCTTATGTCCATAGGGTGAGTTTTAGTTGGCTAGGACTGTTTTAGATGCCTCATGGTTTCCCATATGGCGGCAAGGTGGTACTCCAGAAGGCCACAGTACTCACCAGTTCTAAGCATCCAAAGGCGTCTAAAGAGGAACTAGATGCCTGTGTTTAGACACCTGAATTGCTTCAAGCCTTTCTCTTCCTTGACAGAGTTAGAGACAAGCTACTACATCTCTGAGGGGTTTGGTGTGCCAGGCAGGTTCTTTATCCAGCAAGCAAGGTAGGAAAAGGTGAACGTTTTCATTTTTTCTGCAGTCAAATTTCTTCAACTTGGCCTACGAATACTTACATTCTGAGTTGGAACAAAACAAAGCTATTCAAAACCAAAACATTTTCTACAAGAAAGAAGAGTTTGCTTCTTAGAGATTCCATCTAACTGCTGCATAGGAAGTCTGTGAAACAGAGGTTTCTTCCTTGTACCTCTCAACCAGAAATTTCCAAGAAATACTAAGAGTTGCCTACCTACAATTAGACAACAAGAAAATAAGAAGTTGCACTAGCATAAAAGACTATAATTTTTTTAACCTCTTATTTACAAAGAAATAACTTCCTTTTGTCTTTTCTTAAAGCTAATTCTTTCAAACATTCTCTTAAAGCAGAATTACAATAAAAGAAAATATAAGAATTTCCCATTTACTCTTTCTACACTCTTCAGAATACCTCTATTCATTATATCTTTTCAGTCTTCTATCTACTCTGCACAGGCATTTATCACTTCTTATTTTTCTAATCATTGCCATTTTCATTTTCCAGATCCTTCCAAATCCTTCTTTATCCTTTGTGGTTTCGGATGATCAGAACTGGACATCACAACCAGAAGAAGGCTAAAGAGAATTTCTGTCATTAAAATACTCAGGCCACCTTTTTAATTATCTATTTGGTCTTCTCACAGGAAGTAGAGGTCAAGCGAGAAGCTAGCATTTAATTCACCTTAGCATATTAATGCTGTTGAACACAGTGAGGCTCATGAGTTTATGCCACAGTGCTGTTCTGCAAAAATGTTACTTCCTCAACTGATATCTGAAGTTTTTACATCATTTCACATCTATGTGTCAAAATTTTAAAACAAAAAAGCTGAAGTTTTAATTGCATTGTCCTATAGCACTGTTCCTTATCCCTAAATAACTGCTCACAGCCAGTCAGCATTTATCATGTGTGGACACACACATGGTGCAACTCGTTGGGGCTGCAGGGACTTTTGGATTCCAGCTGGTATAATGTCATTGACGTTACACAAGAAGAGGATGCTAAAGAGGGTGTAAATATGGGAGGGTCTATTTTTACACTGCTATAACATTGCTCATGCTAAATGATATTAAAATACATTCTGCAATCACAAAGTCATAGTTCTGGGTGAGAGCCTTGGAAGTCTATCTGGCAGTGCCAGGTAAAGATAAATCTGCAAAGATAAATTAAGTTACCAGGATCAGAGTTAACATTGGTCCTGCTTAGAGTTTCTCATCATCAGATCTTGTTTCTGTTGCTTATAAGCTCAATGAATTAAAAAAAACCACACTGTATTAGAGCTCTCATTTATAGGTGGGTTTGATCTTTTGGGTTTCTTTTTGTAGTGGGGTATTTTTGTGGGTTTTTTGTTGGTTTTGTAGGGTTTTGGTGGGGGGTTTTTTTGTAAGTTAGGTGATTACATCTCCAAAAGCATAAAAAAAAAAACCCAAAAAACAAACAACCACAATTTCAAAACAAGTTAAACACTCAAAACTTAGAAACTTTCTAATTTATAGCCCCTACATAACCTAGTTTTTATCTTTTTAGATAAACATGTTACTGGCTCTAATTGCTAAACTGAATCATCCTCTTGGGGAGGGCATTTAATTCTTGACTCTTCATACTTCTAAATACTTGACTTTTTCATCAAAATTTCAAAACTGTAGCTTTTTTTTTTAATTGGACATATCCAAGACTTAAGCTATGTTTGTAGATGAGGACTTTGCATGGCTCTTCCAAAGTACCTTCCTACTTCTGTACAGAGCCTTGCTACACTTGTGAGCCCTTCAAGAGGTTTTTCTGCATATGCATACTCAGCCTAATCTCATTGCTAGTTACAGTAACTTTACATTTTTATGCCTATTTAGACTTTCCAGTGTGTTTAACACAAAGTATAGTCATTTTACCATAGCTTGTGTGTAATCAGAAAGAATCCTTGTGTGTTTATTTCATCACAGTAAGAGAAGAGTAAACTTTCTGATGAAGGCTAGTCTTCAACATACAAGATACAAAGCAGATTCTTTTAGATAGAACTTCAGTAGATGCTTCTGTGTATTTGAAACCACTCTGATTTTTTTTTCTTCATAGTGTACATATAACACTTACTTAGTGGGTTTCAGGTGAAAGGGAATAGTTCCCTGGGTGCTCAGTTCTGCAGCGTATGTTTGTGCAGGTATCTGGATGCGTTCTCTCCCCTTTACCTCATGTCTTCTCCTTTTCCCTAGCTTTATAGCTGAGCTGACATCATATGGTATGGAATATCCCTTTGGTCAGTTCGGGTCAGCTGT